>JADRCD010215966.1:0-18251 GCA_019843815.1 Montemys delectorum | reverse complement strand
TCAAGACAGAGCTTCTCTGTGTAGCCTTGGCTGTCCTGGAACTTACCCTGTAGACCAGGCTGGCCTCGAACTCAGAAATCCGCCTGCCTCTGCCTCCTGAGTGCTGGGATTAAAGGTGTGCATGCGCCATCATCGCTCTGCTTGACTTAGATTGAAAGTCTTTTAGTCATCATGTAAGGAGTGGGCTGCAAAGACAGGAGTGGCCCTAGCAGGCTGGGACAGGATGGGGCAAACAGTGATGAGGACATGGGTGGGGTAGCCAGCTGCAGAAGCTTCTGGACTTTGCCCAGGCCTAGTCCTGGAGGAAAGAAGGGAGTGCTGACTGCAGACATGTGACTGACTTTCTAGGTTGGTGACTATCTGAAGTCATCCTCAGAGTGTTCTTGATAGTGTCACTATGCTGGGGTAAGAGGGAGGAAGGCTCAAGTCCCTGATGACCATGGAGGCCCAGAGCCTTCCAGCAGGGTAGTTGTAGCCACGGTGTGAACATCCTCTCTCCCTATAGCATCTGTCAGGCAGGAACAGGTCCTTACCTTTGGGAGCTCCAAGCCCATATCTGGATCTGACAAGTCTTATTCTCTCTGCCTCTTACCTCTCCGGCTCTCCTCTTTTCTTGCTGGCTATCTCTTGCTTGATCTCCTTCACCAAGCTGCTAACCCCTGTAGAAGAGCACATGTAGTGTTAAAAGTTAAGCTTGTTCTCTGGAGCCTCATTGAGGTAACCTCATGATGGCAGCTGGCTTGACCCATAGACCATTTAATAGCCTGGGAAGGCCAGAACCACCCAAAGACAGCTTCCGTAGCCACAAAGGACCTCCTTTTGTGCCAGGACATTGAAAGCAAAGCCAAGGAACAGAGCAGAGTCCACAGGAGACACTGCACATTTGGTCTGTGGTTCATAAGAGGTTGTGAACATCAGAGGGAACTTACAGAGAGGAAAAAGAAATAACCTGTACTGCATAGACCAAAGGACGTACATTCTGTACGAGTCAATCAAGAGTCTGGAAAGAGGAGAGTTAATTAGGGAGCAGGTATCTATGATATTAGAACCTACCATGAGATTCCCAGCTCAGTTAGGCAGAGATGAGCCATTTGGAAACGAGCATGGCTCGAATGGGCACTTTGCAAAGAAGCAGTCCTCATAGCCTGTGAGCATGGTGAGTGGGCTTTTAGCTCACTGGTCACCAAAGACACGTTGAATTCACCACATGTTACATCCACATGTCATCCAAATCTTATGTGTATCAGCGGGGAGTTTGCTTGGAGGTATCTGGCAAAGTTACTCCTGTGGCACCCAGGAACCAGCATTTCCCCTGGGAGGCAGGTCCCATGTAGACATGTGCACAGTTCTTCCAGGAGAGTTACGTGCAGCAGGGTTTCACAGCCCCGTAATTTATGGCATTCTCAGACTAGCTCAAGCACCTAGCTATATTACAAGTAAATAACTAACTCATTCTTACAGTGGGACAGTAGTGGGATGGCAGAATCCACTACAGCCCCACCTAACAGCTTATACAAGACTATAAAAGTGTAGAGCTGAAGGAGCCAATCAACATGTAGCATGCCGTGATCCCTTCATAAGGAGTTGAGTAATATAACAACGGGGAATGGTAACATTTATGGATGGTTAGGGAGCAAAGATACAAAGAAAAACGGAAAGGAATGCCTCAAAAGGATAAGAAGGAAAGAAGAGAGAAGGGTTAATACCCAGTTCCCATGTAGAAAAACCACATAGCAGTGGTGGCAACAGCGGTGTGTGCACTCCTAGTTTTAACATGGGGGGAAGCTGAGACAGGAGGATTTCCTCAGGCTCACTGGCCAGCCCACTTAGTGTAAAAAGGGCAAACTTTGGTACCTCAGTGAGAGTATGTCTCAAAAATAAGGTAGATGACATTCCTAAGGAACACATGTGAAGTTGACTTCTAACCTACACATGTGCCCCCCACCCACCAGGGAAGAAGGCTCAGTTGGTAAAGTCTTTGCCATGCAAACATGAGGTCCTGGATTTGATCCTCAACACCCATATATAAGTGAGACATGGTAGTTTACATCTTTAGTCCCAGCACTGCTGTGAACATGAGTATAAAAGTTACTTTTTATTGAGACCAAAATTCTTGACAGATACAAGGGAGAAAGGTTCATTTTGGGTTTTGGTCCTCAAAGTTTCAGTCCATCTTGGAGGGAAGGCATGGTGGGATTGATGGCTGTGGAGCGTGTGCCAGAGACTCCTCATCTAAGCAGGAGAAACAGTGTGGAAACCACAGGGTTGGCTGGAAGAACCTTTGGAAGCCCTCCCATACTGGCCAGTCAAGCCCCACCCTCCAAAACAGCCCAACAGCCAAGGAGTGAGCACTCAAAACATGAGCCAGTGGGTGACATTCCAGATTCCAGCCTTAGCAATGCTGTATGAATAGCCCTTCAAACACTTGCTGTCAGTCTCCTGGGTCCACACCCAGAAGTGAAACTGTTAGGTTCCTGGTTAAGTTTTTGAGGAAACACCGTGCCCTTCTCCACAGCGGCTGGGCCAAGCATCCATCCCCATGGGTAATGATGTATGCAAGAGTTCATATTTCTTTCCACCCTAAATTGTCACCCAACAGCTGGGGACTTTTCCTCTGCTTGAATAGAAACTGTGGGTAAGCAAGAAAGTCCTTCAAATGCTGGTCCCTGGGTGTCTTTGTTTCCCTCCATGTCTGACAGCAGCTAGCACTGGCAATAAACATGCAGAAGCAAAGACAAGTGGCGGCATCCTGTTATAGACCCTGTGCTGGCCTAAGGTATTAGAAAGTCAGCCCTGCAAGGGTTAGTGTCCCCACGTAGACCTACGTAGAAGCATTCTTGGCTCTCCGAACTCTATGGTGACAGCGGTCTGTAGGCTCTCCCTCCGGCTCTTGACAGCATTTTATCGGCTCTCTGCTCTGTGGTCACCTGTGTTTATCTTCCTCTTCTTCTTGTGGTCAGACCACCCTGAACTCTTCTGCTGTGCCTTCAGCTGTCAGTGTGGCCACCTGCCAGAATGACTGGGATCCCTCTGTCAGAACAGCGTTCAGCACTGGGGGATCATAGAACTGGGTACTCACAGGGATTAGAGCTAATCAGGTACAAGTGCCCCCTTACACCAGGGTGTGATCAGCACAGGCCCAGCATCCTGCATCAGTATGGTGTGTAGGGACATGCGATTGTAGGGTCAAGCTGCGGGTGAGAGGGAGCAGCTGAGCCTTTACAGCAGAACAGAGTAGCAGAGGGAGGAGTTGTCTTCCAGCCAACTCCCAGCCCTAGCAGCCTGCTTATACACCCCAAGGAGTCTTTAGAACATTCCTCTGGTCCATTACGTCCCAGCTTCCAGCACCAACCACAGGCATTGATTTTGGACCAATCATGGCCTGGCTACTAGTTATAGTGTTCTCTCCCCTGGGGTGGAGGTGGGGAGTGCACCCCCTCTGGCCAAGGTAGACATGGTTCCTGAAAGTTCCTGGTTGCAAAATCGACTTTCACACTGTCTCAAACAGCTCTAGGTGGGGCTAGGCCTTCAGGGGCCAGGAGAATCAGCTATAGTTTGTGGCTTAGTTGGCTCAAAGCACTCATGGAGTGTTCATGACAGCCAACAGCTGGCGCTGGCATGAGGGTAGTTGCTCCGGCACGTGACCTACAGTCCTCTTGATCAAGGCAGTAAGAACGATGACACAAGAGCCCAGCAGCTGCCAGGTACTCAGATTCCCCATTCCTGATGTCTGCTTATTTGCAGGGAAACGGACACCAGAAGAAATGCTTAAATCTAAGCCAAAGAACTTAGCATTCATGCCAACAGTGACTATAGCAATGCTTACACCTGCTAGGTGCCCAGGGAGAGGCGGGTCCCCCTTGCCTCTTAGAAGCTTTTGTTTCTATTTTGCCACTGTAGTTGTAGTAGTGGGTGTGAAGTGGTGTCTTGTTGTTTAAACAAAGTGTTGCAAGAAGGCCACAGCCAACCAGGGAGTCAGGAGGTGGGTGCACATCTCCTGCTCACCCTCCCCACCCACCGAAGGATATGGGCTCCTACTTGAGGAGATGAAGAGACAAGCACTGGAGAGTTCTAAGGCAGGGATAGTGATGGTCAGCCTTCAGCGTTGAGGGGACCTCTGACTGTTCCCTGGACAGGCATGAGGGGAGGCCCACAACCCGTTTGATGTTTATCTGTGCAAGAATGCAGCTCTCCTCTGGGTCTGGCTGGTGAACCGAGCAGGCTGCAACTCTGTCCAGAAGCTAGGAGTGATGAGATCTCCAGGATATGAGTGTAAGAAGGAGGTGGGGTGTGAACATTGACGCCAGGAGTCGAGTCGGGTTGAGCTACCTGCAAGGACAGAGAGGTTTGTGGCAGTGAGAGTGGAGGCAGCGTGGAGCAGGCTAAGGGATCGTGAGAGTTTGGCTCTGTCTACACACCCTTAGGTCCGAGCTATCTGTGAGTTTGCATAGGCAGCTAAGGTAGGAGTCAGAGGGCTGGAGACCATTTCTCCCCAGCCCCATTTGCTCCACATCTCAGCCTCAATGGGAGACTCAAGAAGACAGTCTTATTTCCAGTTCCAGTGAATGTCAACCTGGCAAGCCAGTGAGCCTGAGCTTCTGACACTTGGACCCTTGAGCCTGGTCCTGATGCTGTCTGCCCATTCTAGTGAGTCAGGAAGGTGAGGGAGGAAGGCTAGGATGTCAGGTGGAGACTCCCCCACAGGCCTGGAAACCTGGTCAGTCTGATATAAGTCAGATCAGGCATCTGCAGGGTTTAGGGACTGGTTCACAGTGTCCTTGGGTCTCCTTCCTGGCAGTCCTGAAGGTCTCTCTCCCCTAAAAGAGCTCCAGGAGCCTGTGATCTGGGGTCCTCAAATCAGGAGAGACAGGTGGCAGCCACTGCTCCAGGCTCAGCAGAGCCAGGGCATTGGGACTGTCTGCCAGGGGAACCAAGGCCACACAGTAACTGCTTTATCTGGGAGCTCCTCACCACACACACCCTGCTCAGCAATCTCTCTGTCTCTGCTTCCCACCATCCTGTCTTTCATCCCTTTGTTGTGCAGCCTTATCGACCTGCCTCCTCTCAGTGGGCTACCTGGAGCTCAGCACTTCCACACACAGTTCAGAGGTGCCCAGCCAAGCCGAATAGTCTACCTGCTATCAGGATGCTCCCGGAAGAGAGTCATCCTGGTGATCTGAGCTTTCCAGCCTCGCTCACAAGAGTGACCCTAACCCAACAGACTAGAGCTCAATGAAGCAGGGCTGATGAGAACTAATGAGCAGGAGGCGGCTGCAAACCTCCACTCACCTGGGGCTTTCCTAGGCTTCGAGGTCTAACTCAGATAGGGAAACTGGGATTCAGAGAGGAGAAAACAAGTGGGCACCTACCTACCTACCCACCCAAGGAAGAGTAAGTGGATAACCCCACCCTTCCGACCTTCATAGTAACGTGAGGAGAGAAACTGAACACTTTGGAACACACTCTTGGATGGAGGACTTTTGCCCTATACTTAGCTTCAGGGCCTGGACTAAGAGTTTCAGTGTCCCATAGCTAAAAATTAATGTGAGTATGAGCTTCCCCCAAGGACCCAGGGAAGGAGAATATGCCCGTAGCCTTGACAGTTCCTGGGCTGACATATCTCATCTCCTCTTCCTCTTATGGTTCAAGCATCCTGGGTCCCTTGGTAGTCTGTGACCGCCTGTCCACCCTTAGCCTGCTTATACCAACTAAGCTTCTCTAGCTGTGTAAGGTGAAGCAGTCACAGGTTCCAGGACGAGACATGGACATCAAAATACCCCGCTTAAAATAAAGACAGCCTGCCTCTATTTACCAGTTTGATATTTTGATAATTATAGATTTTTGTACTAAGGTTTGTCTTTTGTTTTGGTTTTGTTGTATTGAGATGGGGTCTCTCTACATAGCCCTGGCTGTCCTGGAACTTAGTAAGTAGATTAGGCTGGCCTGGAACTCACAGAGATCCACCCACCTCTGCCTCCCAAGTGCTGGAATTAAAGGCATGTACATGTGCCACTACGCCTGGTTCAAGGTGTGTTCTTAGAAATATTGCAGTAGGGTGTGTATCTTGGTTCTTGGAGCAGTCCTAAACTTCCCCTTGGTTTTTACACCAAGTGAGAGCCTATTAAATGTGAGCAAATAAAGAGACTGTCCCCTGCACAGCTAGCTTGAAGAGAGGCCCCATTCCCCCAGGCTCAAGGTTTTCTTCCTTTTCTCCGTGTCTCCATCTCTTCCAGCCCCGCTTGGCCTTCAGGTGCAGACTGACCCTGTGTACCACTTGGAAACATACCGTTGTGGACTCTTCTCCGGAAGGAACCCTGAGAAGTTAGGCTTTATAGACAGAGGCTTGAGGAATGACCACATGTCACTTCCCAGCTAGGAGCCCCTCAGACAAATTGTATAACCGCTCTTGAGCCTCCACAGCCTCTTTGTAAAAAAACAAAACAAAAAAAAACAAAAAAAAAACCAAACAAACAAAAAGTTGTTAATTTTCTTTTAGAGCTGTTCAAGGAGATAAGATCAAATTCAAACCACTGCCACTAACCCTAGGGGTACCATTCCAAGAAGGTCAGAGACCTGGAAGGCCCTGAGTGCAGAGCCCTCCACGCCACTGTTGCTTTAGGTGGAGCATCAATGCCTTGCTCGCAGGTTGACTCAGACCCAGTTGCCCAATCCTCTCTGGCCTCCTCCCTTGTACCACCTAGAACTCGTGCCTCCCCGGGGCTTTGGCCTGAGTGGGTGTTCCTGAAGAGGGTCCCCAGCTAGAAGGAAGTGATCGCGTGCAGAGCTGCTGCGAACTCAGGGCTCCTGATACCGCGACCCCGAGAAAAGGGTGCGGACTGGGAGCTCCCAGCGCTGGGAGCTGCCTGGCAGGAGGCATCCCAGGCACTCGATCCTCCCGCCTTCGCCTCAGGTCCAGCCCTGGGCGGCTCAGGCCGGGCGAGCGGCGGGCAAGACGCTACCTGTGCGCGTGCCGGGCATTCCTGCTGCCGCCGCGCCGCCGCGCCCGGGCGCGCCATGGGCCTGATGCCGGCCGCGCGGGCTTTCTCGAGCTGCCGCGCTTGCCCCAGGCCGCCCTGCCGCCTGCCCGCCTGCTGTGCGCCCGCCGCCCCAGGTAGGGGCTCGACGGGGTACGGGACCGGGGGGCGCGGGGCGCTCGCGGGTCCTGCGGGAGGGTGGCTGCATCGCGGAAGCAGGGTATCCGAGATGGTTCCTTAAGGGGCTGGAGAGCCATGTACGGTGCTGTTTATGTCCGTGGGAAGAGGAACAGCGGATCCCCCATCCCTTCTTCTGTCAGGGGTCCGACCTTTGTGAAGAGACTAGGAACTAGGAATTTGCTAAAGATCGTCCCCATCCCCTTCCGCTCTGAGACCTAGCAGGAAGTGGATCCCAGGCTCTGACTCCAAATCCAGTTGGAAATCTTGGGAAGTCTCCATCCAGAGGAGGGACTCAGTATGTCGTGGGCCTGGCTAGCATTGGGCAACCCCATCCTCTATGGCCTTAACCTGTGGTGGATTTCCAGGCCATTCTGGGGGCAAGTTAAAAGGATTTCTCAATTCCTTCCCAAGCTGAGGCTATCAGTAGGCAGGGCCTGAAAGAGTGGCAGTGGGTAGTCTTGTCAAAGGCGAAGTGGGTGTTCAAAGTGGTTGTATCGTGAGTTGCAGATGGGAATAAACCAAAGAGCAAGGAAAAGCTGTAGCCGAGAGGGAGAGCGGAGACTGTAGATTTATCCAGAGTTTGCAAACCTCTGGAGAATTGTTTTCTCATGGCGCCTTCCCCCTGGCTGTGGCCCCCTCTCCACTGGGGAGAGCCAGAGGCAGACAGTGGCCAAACTGATCTGCCTCTGCTCTGGGACCAGATCCAGGAGGGAATCTCAGCGGCCTCCCATTCTTGCTGTGGCAGAATCAACCCCCACTTCCTCTAGGGCTTCCCTTGAGGGTCAGGAGAAATCCACTTGGTGTCCTGTGTTAACATTCATCTGTGGACATAGCTCCAGAACCTGGCAGGAAGGTTGAGGGCTGCTTCCAGGGTCTTCTAGAATGATCTCTGAGCAGTGGCAGGATCTGTGGCTTCTACTCCTGCCTGGATCTCTGAGAAATGCTTACTGGAGGCATATAGGCTAAGCTAGAGGGAGCAGCTGCCAAGGCAGAACCTCAGGTTCATCCTGAGGAAAGGCACCTCTGCCAGCTTCCTCTTAGTTGGCAGAGCAAGCACTTGGGTGACGAGCGTAGGCCCGGCCCTCAAGAAACCACATACTGGCTAGGTTGCCAGCTACATGACAAGCCTACCAGAACTGGTTCTTGGCACATTTCCTCTCTTGAGACTTGCCAGGAGGGCTTTGGGAGTTCACAGAGCCGGGGATGGGGGTGGGGAGGGGGTGTGTGGTGTAGACTGTGGCAAAGACAGCAATGGGCAGAGCCTCTGGAAATGGAAGCTGCCTGAGGCTTGAACGTGGCTTGTCTACAGCAGGGGCAGCTGGCACGGAAGACTCAGAAGTCTGAGCTGGAATGAGGTCTGGGTTTTTTCTTTCCTAAGTCCAGTCAAGGAGGGGATGCCCTGGGAGTGTAGGTCCATCTTGGGCTTCAGGGCAGTCTATGAAGACAGATCTCACTCTGAAGATGGAGAGCTTGTAGTCCACCGTTTTAGCCAAATGTGTGCCCAGAGCCTGTTCTCTGTGGTCCTATTACTGGCCTGCTTGTGCCCCTACCTCATGGTGTCTGGGGTCAGCTCTCCTCTCCTCGCCTCACCCATGGACACCAGGTGTCCTCCATCAGAGCTACTCCACTGATCCCCGCCCCCCCCCCCCCCACACACAATTTCTTACCTCATATTTAATGTGTTTACTCTGTCGCCACCTTCTCAAAACCTCTTCTGCTCTGAAGTGCCAGTACTTTGTGGCTTTCCCTCTGCTGGATTGCTGCCCTATTTGGGGGCAGTGAGAATGCTCAGAAGGCTTCACTGGAAGCAGGGGTTGAGAGGGGCTGTCGAAGACCAGACCTGTCAAGACTGGGTGCTGTGTGAACCGGTAGGCTTGTCTAGGTTTTGTGCCTACGGGCTGGTGGGGGCCAGCAGGGCAGAGCTTGCCTCCCAGCCTGATTCGTACAGTGAAGACCTCAGCTGGGGACATGCTCTCAGCCTGAGGGCAGCTCTGAGGCTTGGTAGGCCCTCATGTAGTCACAGTTTTACTTTCCAGGTTTCTAGTGTCCAGTGACCACCTGTTGCCTGAAAATACTAAGTGGAAAATTCCGGAAACAAACAGCTGCTAAGTTTTAGATTGTGGATTGTGGTGAAATCTTGAACCCTCCCACTCTACCCTGTCTGGGGTGTGAATCATCATTTTGGGTGTCTGTTCTGTGTATGTCACCCACCCGTCAGATCGATCGGTTGTCATGGTACAGTAGTGCTGGTGCTCACATAACCTTTTATTTTATACAACAATGACCCCAGCCACAAGCGTAGTACTGGCAATTGGAGTAGTTGCTTCCTTTATGTGAAAATGTTCAAGTACAAAAGGGGGCGGGATATGAGGAGCAGGGACATTCATCATAACTGTCATTCCAATGCATCGTTCTGGAATTGTTCTGTTTGGCCAACTACTTAGTTTGGATCCAAAAGAAACTGGGACAAATGGCCCTCTGTGGTGCCTAGTAGAGTACCAGCAGACAGACTGCCCTCCAGGCTCCTGAGGGATCACAATGCTCCTCGACACAGTCTGTGCTGGCATCCTGCTTCTTCTCAGCCCTCCCTCTACCCTAAACTTCTCCAGCTCATGGCTTCCCTCCCTCCCTCTACCCTAAACTTCTCCAGCTCGTGGCTTCCCTCCCACAGCTTTTCAGTCCCTTACAATCTGCTTTCTGTTATGCCCTGTCTTTTGTCTTCCTCTCTTGTCTGTCTTTCTTGATCTCCTTTGCTCACACTCTTTTTTTTTTTTTTCTTACTCTCTTGCTCTCTCCCTCCTTCCACCTCCTCTCATGGCCTGGCCCAGTCTGCTGGCCATGTTCAGTCTGCTGCTCTCTCTTCCTGCTCTGAACTCCTCCAGATGCCTCTGGTCCTACTCTCCCTCACACACACAGTAAAAATCTTCCCCTCACTCACACCTTGGAACAGTCCTGTGCTTGGTTTATACATCTGGGGCAGAAACCCTCGGTCTATAGACTTAGATCATGGTCTACTTAGGGGATGATGTCTGCAGTTTCACTGGGGATCTGGGTTAGCCTCCCCTGGTGATAGGGGATTTTCTTTTCTTAGAACAGGGCCAGGCAGAGGCGCACAGTAAGAGACAGATGGCAGGTATCCTGAGCATAGAGGGCAGGGAACAAGAAGGAAGCTTTGTGAGTCTTGTATCTTCCTGATGGTGGCCTTCAGTTACTGGGAGCTGAGGCCAGGAGCTGAGTGCAGTGACTTGGGACAGGAGAACACTGCATGGTGTTTGTCCTACACGCTCACTCTCTACCTCTGTCCCGAAGAAAGCAATGCTTTCCCAATGCTGTGACCCTGCGGTGGAGGTATAGTGGACAGAGAAGGCCCTGCCTCTCTCTGTGTGTGTGTGTGTGTGTGTGTGTGTGTGTGTGTGTGTCTGTGTGTGTCTCTGTGTGTGTGTGTATAAAAGCTAACACTGGAGACAGTTGAGAAGTGAGTCTCACTGAATGGAAGGTCTCTGTGAGTGGATGGGAGGAGGCAGGGGTCATGCCAAGCTAGTCCATGCCCCACTGGGGGACACTTTGTTCATGGACACTTTCTCTGAATGTTCTCTGCCTGCTCATTTGAAGTAATGGTGTTCCCGATTTCAACAGACACGACTTCCCATGGCTTCTTTCTGTGAGCCAGGTCCCTTTCCCCACTTATCCAGACTCTGGTGTCATTTGGGGAAGTCTTTACTCACAGACTTAAAGCAGAAGAGGCAAATAACTGCCCCAAAGCCTGAAGCAGCCTAGATGGGGTAGGGAGCAGTAAGAAATTCTGGGGACTGCAGAGGATTGGCAGCGGATTTCTGTCAAAGACAACAGCTACTATGGAGTGCTCTGCCACTGTTTCCACCATGACAGGAGGTAAACTCATGCATGGAGGCCCTGCCTTGTGGGAACCTAGGCCATGGATTATCTCAAAAGAAACTCAAGAGCTGGGGCGTAGTTCAGTTCTAGAAAGCTTGCCTAGCACGTGCGCCTCAAAACAAAGAGAGACAGATGGAGGAAAAAAGCAAATTTTAAAACTGTTTCCACCATGACAGGAGGTAAACTCATGCATGGAGGCCCTGCGTGTGGGTGACTGAGTTCTGAGTGAGAGGAACATAGTTGAACCTCTTTGCCCTGAGCCCAGCCAGCTCTAGCCCCAAAGGCTAGGACACTATTAGAGGTGACTCAAGGCCTCCTGAATCAGCCCTGCTTTGAGCTGCCCGAGTAGCCAGCTTGTCCCTGGGCTCCAGGCTCAGTGCCTTCCCCCTGCGTGACGGGACTAGCCCGCCAACTCCCAGGAGAGGCAGGTTTCCCTCTTGTCCAGTATTGCTTCCTCTGCCATGACCCGGATGTCCACGGGACCTGCTGCTGCTGGTTCCTCTGCCTCCATTCCAACATGAACAATGGCGGCAGAAAAGCTGGGGTGTTTGCTGTTCCCAGAGCCACGCTGAGTGGGCTGGACTAGGTCCCTGCCACATGCACACACAAACTGACACGCTCGCATGATTACACGCACAAACAAAAGCCCAAAGTGTGTGTGCATATGGCCCATGCAAGCACATACACCTTAAGGCACTTTTAGTTTCCACCTGATGTGCCCTGAGACTTTCTTCCCTGGTCTATAGGCTTAATTTCCAGATCATGCATTCTAAGGAACAGCATTTGCAATGCTATTCTCTTTAGTTCTTTGTAGTGCTTGGAATAGAACCCAGGGCCTTACGTGTGCTGGGCAAAGGCTTTACCCCTGAGCCACACTTAGCTGGGGGATTGATGTGTCTTATTTTTACGCAACCTGGAGCAGAGAGTGAGGTAGGCAGCCAGAGAGGAGGTTGAACATCTACCCTTGGCTGTCTCATGACCCAGTTCCCACAAAACTATGGCCCTTAACACAGCGGAGCTCTAGCGAGGTGCCCCTGTCATGCCTCGAGACATCCTTCAGGGATGCTTGCACATCCTGCACAGTGAGGATGTGTGTGAAGAACACTACACATGCTAGAGGCCAGCCCTCCTAGGGGGGTGGCTGGGTCTCAACCTTTAGGTCTGGGGGGGGGGGGGGGTGTTTGGGAGCTGTTTGAGCTACCCATTCACAGGGGTCACATATCAGACATCCTGCACATCAGATATTTATAAAATGCTTTATGATTGTAGTAAAATTACAGTTATAAAGTAGCAACGGAAATAATTTTGTGATCTGGGGGTCACCACACCATGAGGAACTGACTGTACTAAAGGGTCGCAGCGCTAGGAAAGTAGAGAACCATGGTCCTCTGGCTTAAGGCGGTGAGAGTCTCTCCAGCTGCTGACACACTGGGCAGAGAGCTTTACAGATCTTGGCACCTTGTGCTCTTTGCCTGGGCTATTAGGAAACTCCTAGTCGTGTCACGTGTCAGATTATCAGTGTTCTTAGCTGGGAGTTCCTCTGCCTTCTCTCCTTCCACTCTGGTCCTGATTAGATGATTGGATTCTTTTCTTTCTGGTGTTTTTTTTTTTTTTCTTTCTCTCAAATGTTTTCAAAGTATGGCATATTGGAAAGCGTGCAGATCATCCGGGCACTGTTCAGTGGTCTTGCTTTATTAAAGGGTGTGTGAGTGGGATGGTGTGTCAGGTTCAGATACAGGGATGCTGGAGCCCTGAGGCACCTCTGGTCACAGACCCCCTAAGAGCTAAGCCCTGCCTTGACATCACACCAGTTTGACTAGTTTATAGCTTCACACGGAAGAAAGTACACAGTGTGTAGTTGGGGGCTCATTTATTTTGCTCACAATTATGGTTTTTGTTCTCAAGAATTTTCACAGACTCTACCATCTACTTCACCCTTCTTAAACCTTGTTCACGTGGTGCTGTAACCATCCTTTGGCTTTGAAGCTGTGCCACTGAATGGCCACCTCCTTTGCAGCCCCCAGCAGCCACCACTCCACTTTCTGTCTGTGTGTGACAATGTAGGAATGTCTCACCAGCACGGTCACACAACTTTTGTTCCTTCGTAAATGCCTTATTTTGCATGGTGTCTTCTGGGTTCTTCCATGTTGCAGCCTCTCTCAGTATTTCCTGACTTCGTGAGGCAGAAGTGCGTCTCACTGTGCAGGTGTAATGCATCGTGGGTATGGATGGGCTGTAGATGCTCTCCCACCTTTTGTTACTGTTTGCAAAGCTGCACACATACTTCCTCTATACCCCCTTTTAGTTCTTTAACTGTGTCTACCCAGAGCTGGGGTTGCTTGCAGTCGGTTTTCAGTTCCTTGAAAGTCCCACCACACTGCATGTCTGTCTCAGCTGTACCATCTCCTGTTCCTGCTAGTGGTGCACAATGCTTCATTCCTCTGTTCTGAGTGGAGTGCATAGAGCTCCTCTTCCTCCTCTTCCTCCTCCTCTCCCTTCTGCTCTTCTTTCTCCTCCTTCTCCTCTCCTCTTCCTCCTCCTTCCTCCCTTCCTCTCTCCTTCCTTCTCTTTGTCTCTGTTTCTCTTTCCCTCTCTGCTGTGTGTGTGTGTGTGTGTGTGTGTGTGTGTGTGTGTGAGAGAGAGAGAGAGAGAGAGAGAGAGAGAGAGAGAGAGAGAGAGAGAGAGAGAGATAGGGCACATATGAGGATAGAAGACAACTTTGGGTGTCTGTCCTTAGGGACAGAGTCTCTTGCTCACTGCTGCATATGCCAGGCTAGCTGGCCAGTAACTTTTCAGGGACCCTCTCATCTTCACCTTCGCATCCAGCCATGGGAGCACAGGCACTGGAATGACACATGTGCAACACTTTGTCCAGCTGTGTACGGACCTGAGCTAAGGCCTCATACCTGTGTGTCGAGCTTTACCCACTGAGCTGAGCTAGCTCCCCAGCGCTCATTTCGTCATTGTGAGGAATGGCCTTGAGAGGGATGGTGTTTCTCACACCAGCATGCTATCTATCTTGTCCTATGAGCTGTGCCTTCTGACCACTCCCTTCTGCAGCAGTGCCCAGTGGGCTGACCCACTAGGTATCTGCTCATTTTCCTGTGTTTGGGCATGGCATAGTTTCGCATTTGGAGTGAGTTCATCCATCAATACAATACAAGCACATGCTCCCTAAGGGGCCCCTTTCTCCTGGCTTGGACAAGCTCCACAGGCCACACCTACTGCTGTCCTATCAGCCACCTGGCTGTGCCCTCCCAGAGTCCAATCTGTTTCCTTGGGAAGAGCCTTCTTTGGTGCACACACAGCATTCTTTGCCTTCCATTGTCCCAGACACCCTTCACCCACCATTATGCTGAGTGCCAGGGGAGTATGAATAGTCCTTTTCTATGTCCAGGGATCTTTGGGCAGCGGCTGGAGGACACAGTGCACCATGAGCGGAAGTTTGGTCCCCGGCTGGCACCTCTGCTGGTGGAGCAGTGTGTGGACTTCATCCGAGAGCGAGGACTCAGTGAAGAGGGGCTCTTCCGGATGCCCGGCCAGGCCAACCTGGTGAGGGACCTGCAGGATTCCTTCGACTGTGGGGAGAAGCCGCTGTTTGACAGGTGAGCTCCGGGGGGACAGGGCAGGATAGGTGGAACCACTTGCTAAGGCTCCTCCCCGACATCTCTGAGCTGGGCCTGGTGTGTTGGTTGCCCATGTGACTCATGCATGTTTAGCCAGTCTGCCCAGAGTGTGGGGTACTGAGGCACAGAGTTAAGCTGGTGCCTAATCTTCTTGAGGGTGCCTGCCACAAACAAGGTCAGCCATCTGGTGTTTTCCACAGCTCTTCCCTGACCCAGGGAATGAAGGCCTCAGCTACCTGCCAGGCACAGCTGCAACTAGGATTCCACGCTTACTGCAGCGTGCCTCTTAGCTCTGCCTCTCCCACTGACCCAGTCCAGGCTTCCGTAACGGCAAGATGGCAGAGCAACTGAGTTCCATCTCAGTCAGATTCTGGGAAGACAGTCACTTCTGTTCATTCTGGTTCTGCGCTCATCATCAAGGCTGTCCCAGGGCTATGGGAAGCCAACCCTATGCATTGCCCAGGGTCTAAGAATGGGGGAAATGGGGCTTGCCTCTCCGTGGGGTTGTGTGGGCTATCTCATTACAGAGCAGTTTTGTATAGTTCTTATATCAAGCCATCAAACCAAACCAGACATCCATAAAGCTCCTGCCTCTTGTGACATCTTCCCTCAGATGTAGGCTCCTTCTGCCAGGAGACAAGGCTCTGCAGCACTCATCTTGGCCCTGGACCTCCCCAAGGACATAGAGTAGGCCAGTTCTTTCATTAGATATGGAGTTCAGGGCTAACCATGGCTCCTCAGAGAGAGCATAGGAGTCCCTTTACGTGGCTCCTTGTGAATCCCTGTCCACAGCTTGTGGAAACTTGTGCGTCACTCTCCATATCTCAGCCAGGTGTCATCAAGGTTAGAGACTGCCTCAAATAAGAGCTGCCTTGGGCAGGGCCTGGGAACAATGGCTTTTAGGGCCCAGGGTCAGATACACTGCTGTAGGGTGGATACTACCAGAAGAATGTCAGACCTCATGTCACCACCATATTGGGGTCTCCAGGCAAGGTACCAATTCTTCCAGCCTAACCCACCCTGTAGTGTCATTGACTCGTCATGCCTCTTGTTTTAATGCATGGTGCCACCTGGGCTCAGATTGGCTCCTGTCCCTGAGTTCAGGCCCATAGACCTACATCTCTGCTTTGGCAGCATGACAAGGCCCTTCTTCCAGGCTATGGCTTCTGGCTGCTTCTCGACCATGACACTTCCCTTCCTGGGGCTTTACCAGTCCCTCCTCGCAGGTAGGCATCTCAACAATGTCTCTCCACCATAAGGCTCTGACTTGCCTCTGTGCAGAAACTCCTCTAGGTTTCTGAGACCATTCTCTCCTGATTTCTGCTATTCCCATCCCAGCTGTGCCTCCCAACTCACAGAGCCTCCAGGGCTCTGCTGTTCTGTACCTGTTCAAAGTGGGCTCCGGGGCTCTGCTCACTTATAAGAGCACCATAGTACTTTACTGCCCCCTACTCATAGAGGCCAGGGGGCTCTGTTCTCCTGCCCACCTGCTCACTGTGGGCACTGGAGCTCTGCTCCCTACAACTCACTCACAGCGAGTCCTTCCACCAACCAACTGGGCTTGCATGATGGGGTTCCCTCTCCCAGACTTACTCTGCATGGTGCTGCAGTCCCCACCCCCCAAGCCCCTCCCCCACCACTGCCCCCACCCCTTGTGCTATAGCCTATGTACAGAAACTGCTTCTGGCCTTGGTTTTCCTCGACCTCAAAACTCTTTCACCCAGTCATTCTTTCTCAATAGTACCATTCTCTCAGCCCCAGGGGTGTGTGTGGTTGTGGTGTGTGTGTGTGTGTGTATGTATGTATGTATGTATGTATGTGTGTTCTCCAGGACTGGAGAGAGTTAAGAGGTGAGGCCTTCATTCCAGATGAATGCTGCTGCTGGCATGGGCAAGAAGGTGTCTTTGGAAATGGGGAGATGATGGGAAGCTGCAGGTGGGGCATGGGCAGTAGAGACAGCTGATTTGGGTTGGGGTGGATTTACAGTGGTGTTGGAGGGAATTCAGAGACATCAGAGTCAAGTGTTCAAGAAGAGACCATCAGTGAGTAGGGATAGAGGGCTGCAGAGTGAGCCCATAGGAGAGCCAGAGTGTGAGGAAAAATGGGCCAAGGGTACAGCTGAGTGCCAGGTCTCTGTGGATGAAGGATGGTAAAGGTGAGGGAGGGAGCTTTGAGCAGGGATGCAGGCAGGAAGGTCTGTGGACTGGAGTGGGGGGAGCTACCACTTAACCAGTGCCACTTCCTGTCTCCCTGAGGCAGCAGCAGCTGCTGACCCTGAAACGTCCAGTTGGGAAGGTACTGACCTCCAGTGTGGATGGAGAAAGTGGCCCAGGAGAAGGCAGTGGGCAGTGAGCATGGCTAGAGAGGGGAGGTCAGAGAAGAGCCCCACATGTGTGGATCTTGGGTGTATATGGCAGTCCCTGGCCCATCTTCTCCCAGTACCTCCTATGAGGAACTTTAAGCTGGGGCTTGAAGCCAGGGGCTAGGAAAGTCTCCTGGGATCCAGGAGGAGCCAGCTGTGGCCAGGACTGGCCAGAGCCCAGATTGAGAGGAAAAGAGGGTGTGAGCCTGAGCTGGGATACCTTTGACCTCTCTTTCCTACCACATACACACACACACACACACACTTCAGCCAACACACACACATACATACACTTCAGCCAACACACTCACATGCACACACACACACACACACACACACACACTTACTTCAGCAGAGGTATCTCTGAGCCAGTAGTGGAGACTAAGTCCTGTAGTGGACATCCAGAGACAAGGGCCTGATCTCTCATCTGTCCAGTCAATGCTCACTCAGATGCCTGCTCTCTGCAGGAAGGTCAGCCCTGATGGCATCCCTCTGATAGAGATTCCCCAGTTCAGCCATGAGCTAAGCAAACTCAAGCAAAGCTTGGGTGTATCATGAGAGCTTCCTATGAGCTGATCCAGGTCATAGGTAACTCCTTCCACCCAGAGCAACCCTGTGGCTTGTGCTGCAGAACATCTCCCAAGTTCCACACTGTGTGTAAAGAAGGTCTCCAAGTCCCACACTATTATCACAAAAGAGGGTTCTCCTTCACTCCGTATGATGGCCCAGACACTAGCTAGATTCTGAACCAGTGGTGTAGGATTGACCCAAGCTAGAGTTTCTGGTAGCTCAGTCACACTCCCCACAGGGGCTCCGCCTCCTGTGCTTGTGGGCAGCTTGGGCCTGACCTTGACCAGGGCAGCTGCAGCTGGCTCCAGAGAGCCTAGCTGTATGCTATGCGCACAGCTTGACCTGAGCCCAGGACTGCCTGGGGCATGTGAAGTACGGCCTATGTGTTAATCATGCAGCTGCCTGGGGTCTTGCTCTCACTTGTGTCTCCCTTTTCATCCCAGCACCACAGATGTGCACACAGTGGCCTCCCTGCTGAAGCTCTACCTTCGGGAGCTCCCAGAGCCCGTCATCCCTTTCGCCAGGTATGAGGACTTCCTCAGCTGCGCCCAGCTGCTCACCAAGGACGAGGGGGAGGTCAGTGCCTCTCGGGACACATCCTGGGGGTAGGCTGCTGGGCATCGGGCATATGGAATCAGGACTTAT
>JADRCD010215965.1:4140-14970 GCA_019843815.1 Montemys delectorum | reverse complement strand
CCAGCCTCTGGGAATAAGTCCAGGTGGCCTGCAGCTCCCAGAGTAGGTGGCTCAGAGACTGAGAGACAGGCTGCCCAGCTGCTGCCCAGATGTGCCTGTTTGATCCTGGGGTGGGAAAGGAAGCCAGCAGCTTGACTGTGGGGCCCCCATCCTAGCTGGTGCCAGCGGGAGCCAGCCATACCTGACAGCCATGCCTGTGTCTAGATGGCCCAGCAGCACCAGACACATGGAAAACTAGGATGCTGCCAACCTCAGGGGCAGAAGCCTTAGGCCCTGCCCAGAGTCCCATGGGACTCAAGGTTTCCACAGGCAGAAGGGCTTGGGAAGGAATGTGCAGCTCAGGTGGAGATGAGCTACCCACAGCTGCTAAGCAAAGGCTCTCAGGCTGATGGGTAGGAATTGGATCAGGACCACGACCAGGAGGGGCCACCAAGGACCCAAGTGTGACTTGGCCCTTAAGTTCGAGAACTGGAGCAATGGCTAGCTGCTCTCTATCCAGGCAGAAGTGGATGCAGACAGAAAGCAGGCTGGCCCTCTGACCCCTTCAATGGGAATGATATGGAAGGCACCATGCTCTAAATGGCCCCACGGTGACCCTTCATTCATCAGTGTCTTAGTTAGGGTTTTACTGCTGTGAACAGACACCATGACCAGTGCAAGGACAACATTTAATTGGGGCTGGCTTACAGGTTCAGAGGTTCAGTCCATTATCATCAAGACAGGAACACGGCAGCGTCCAGGCAGGCATGGTGCAGGAGGAGCTGAGAGTTCTACATCTTCATCTGAAGGCTGCTAGGAAGCTAGGACGAGGGTCTTAAAGCCCAAGCCCACAGTGACACACCTACTCCAACAGGGCCACACCTCCAAATAGTGCCACTCCCTGGGCTGAGCATATACAAACCGTGACAATCAGGAAGTACCTTAGTCCCTAATTCTTACTAGGGTGGCAGTGGCTGAGGGAAGATTAGCCTAGGTCCAGATAAAGATCTTCTAAATATATTATCTCAGAAAAATTAAGCAGAAAGTGAAAGGGGGGGGGAGGTTACCTCAGCATCTGCACCTCCAACTGTGACTCTGCCTTCTGGCCATTCCAGATCCTGGTGCAGCCGAAACTGACTCCCCAGCCCTCTCCCATCTCCTCCTACCTCTGATAGCTCACCTCCTGACATCACCTCAGAGACCTGGCCACACCCCTCTGCGTGATGGTCATTTCTGGGTTTCTTTGCCTGGCTGGAAGAGGTGGTCTCTGCCCTCTGCTCCCTCTGGCCACCCTGTCCCATCCCACCACAAGGTGGGTGCTAGCTCCAGCTTAGACCTTTGCAAATGGCGGCTTCCTAAGGGAAGTAGGTAACTTACCCTAAGGTCCAGGGTGTGAGAAGATCCTGCTCTAGAGGGGCTGGAAGAAGGGACGAGGTCGTGGGCAGAAGTGCTCAGGGTGGGGACCTCACTCTGGACAAGGCAAGGCCATGGTCCAAGGATGTCCAGAGCACCTGAAGCAGAAACCTCAGGACAGGGTGATAGCTCCTCTCTGCTCTGCTCCCTGCACCTGCCTTCCCTGTGACAGGCACACAAAGGGAACTTTGCAAACTGTCGTCTGCCTACCTCGGCCCAGAAGCCCTCCAGATCTCCGCCACGCGCAGCCTCCTATGCCATCCCAGCTCTCTGGCTCTGTGTCCATCTCTCCACAGGACAGTGTGGGTGGAAAATGACACTTGCTTGTGTAATGGTGTGGTTTGAGTCTCCCCTGACGGTCGCAGGGCGCTCTGCAACCAGAGACCTGGCAATTGGGCCTCTCCGCTTGGCAAGAACATCCACAGATGACAGCTGACGGCTGTCGGCCACAGTGCAGGCATGGGACTAGTTTCCTGCTTACAGTCTCCGACTCCTCACCACTCTTGTGAACCAGCAATTGCCACCATCTTACTTTGGAGGTACATGGAGTTCAGAAGCTTACGAGGTTGCAACAAGAAGCAACAGGGTCAGCCTTGAATCAGGGCAGTGCTGCAGCCTGCAGCATCAGGCCTGGCCGCACATGATCTTACACACACACACACACACACACACTCCCGTCTGAAAGAACTCTCTCTTATTTGTAGAACTCACCTTACACCTACTTTATGTTCTAGCTTGTCTCTACGAAGCAATTATTGTTTCTCTGTGTATACGTATGTACTGCGTTTATGCATGTGTTTACACATGTGTGTGCTTATGCATGGTGCTCACATCTTGAACATACAGGCCTCTCACTGAACTGGAGTTTGCTATTCCAGCCAGGCTGGCTGGCCAGGGAGCACCAGAGATCCTTGCCTCCACCCCCCAGCACTGGGCTTACAACCATGCACCACCATGTCTAGCTTTCTTTACACGGGTTCTGAGGTTCAAACTCGGGTCTGCAGACTTGCAAGGCAAGAGTGTAACTGACTAAGCTATCTCTCCAGCTCTGTAAAATATTCTCCAGTTTTTAAAAATAAAGGACGGGGGCTGGAGAGATGGCTCTGCAGTTGAAAGCACTGGCTGCTCTCTCAGAGAACCCCAGTTGAACTCTCAGCTCCCACACTGCACCCCTCCCCTCCCAAAAGCCTCTGTAACTCCAGTTCCTGGGATCCAGCGCCCTCTTATGGCCTTTGCAGGAACTGCATACACATGGTGCGCAGACATGCATACCTACAAGCAAAACAATCACATGCATATTTTTTAAATGAAAAACAATGGATCAAAGCTAAGTGTCTGAAGAAATGGTATGTTACCTCATCCATCTCCAGGAGACTGGAACATTTTCTACTAAGAATGGCCTAAGGATCTCATGGCAGGAACACAGAGATGGCTTCACATAGACCAGGATCCCACTCTGGGCTCTTACGTAGCCTCGAGTCAGTGGTTTAACATCTCTGAAGTGCCTGCCCTGTAAAATGGGGCATCACTTCCAGCTGCAGTGGTGCATGCTTTTAATCTCAGCACCTAAGAGGCAGAGGGAGGCAAATCTCTGTGAGTTCAAGGCCGGTCTGACTTACACAGGGAGACTTACTGCCCGCCATGCAGAGCTGCAATGAAGACTCAAGAGAAGGGCCAGAATCGACCTGCGGTGGCATTTGGCACGTGACAGGTCATGTGACAGGTGGTCAGTAAGTGGCAGCCATTAGTGTTAGTACAACCTTCATGAGCAGACTGGACACAGTGGGAACACCTTACAGAGCCCGAGCTCCACACACAGAGACAACCATGTCACCCCTTCAACCGGGGCTCTCACAAGTGACATTCCTACCCACCAGCCCCTGACTGTGTTTTCTCTCTGGGTCTCTGGGCTCAGCCAAGGATGCTGGGCTGGCTGGCATGACCCCAGCCATAGGTGGGAACTCCAGAGCACAGGCTACCCCAATGACTATTTAGTGTCCCTCAGGAAACAGAAGGGCGACTCCCTCTGCCCCAGCGTCACCTTCCCCCAGGATGACAGAGGAGCACTTGGTTTCCCAGATAAAAAGCACGAGGCTTCCCTCCTGGGCTTGACCTGGTGACTCAGCGCTGTCCCCAGAGGGCACACAGGAAGGTACCCAGAAGGATGGAGAAGCCACTGAGACCCAGTGACTCAGGCAGAGCTTGCCTTCTGCCTTGAACACCACCAGGCTCGGAAGGAAGAGCCACAATGCTGGTGATTTGAGGAAATCAAAGTGTAATTCACCACAGATGCGGTAATGCATTCCAGGTGACAGCCAAGATGGCGGGCCTCCGCTCGGGGGACCCCCCTGAGCCTCTTCAACCTCAACAGGAGCAAGGAAACAGAAGGGTGTCCTTGGTAGGAACTGATCCAGGTTGGCTGAGCCGAGAGGGAGTCTGCACAGGTCCACATGAAGCCTGGGAGAGACAGGAGGAGGTAGGCAGGCACACGGAAGGAGAGAGGCCTTCTGGCTGCCTCTGTCCTCCTCCCCTGCCCCACACAGCTCCGGTGTGACATCAATGCCAGCACCAGGGGAGGCCAGATGGACTGTCACAAACAGTGACCTTACACACATCATTTTACTGGGAGACTCTCAGGCACCAGAAGGCCCAGACTGAGGAGCCCCGGCCCTCCACTCTGTGGTCTAGGGAAGGCTGCTCAACTTTGCTGAGCCATAGGTCCACTGTGGAGTGGTCTGGGCTCGCTGGATTGTCAGACAGGTTCAGCGACGTCACTTCTGGGAACAATGTTACCCCAGATAGAGATGCCACAAGGGTTCATGGGAAGCCACAATGGGCCTCCCGTCCACACAGCTAAGCTAGGTGAACTCCCAGTGCCACAAGAGGAGATAGGAACCCCAGCCCAGGATTCACTCCACAGACCTGTGTTTCTCGAGGAGGGGCCAGCTGGCCACAAGCAGCGTTGTGTGACTAGGACAAGAACGGGGTTTGCATTCACCCCATTTCTGACCCTGCTGAGCCCTAGGTCTGCCCTGCATCTGGAGCACGAGTGTCCTCGGACATCAAAAAGATTGTCCCCAAGCACACAGACTTGAGCGCTGTGCCAGCTGGGAAGACATCACAGGACACCCTCAGCCATACATGGGCTCAGGGAGGTGGCCATCTACACTGAGCTCTGTGTCATGGACACTGTCCTCCAGGGAGCGAGGCCACTGAGAAGATCTGACTGTGCCCAGAGTCTCTGCAGAGCCACTCCCTGTCCCCTCTCCCTCAACCTGCCTCTCTCTGTTTCTCTCTGTGCCCATGCCCAGGAGTCATTCTGGTTTTAGCTCCTGAAGCTCAAAACCAAATGCTTTGCTGCACCTCTGCTGTGTCTGTCGCGTCTTCCCCGAGGCCTTGCCAACAGCGATCGCAGATGAAGGGACACTGGTACAGGAACTGTTTATGGAGACCGCAGAATACAGGACTTCTCAGTTAACGGTTCAAATCCCACATCTTGCTATACAGGAGAGCTAGCCTGCAGCATACATACACACACACACACACACACACACACACACACGCACGCACGCACGCACGCACGCACGCGCGCGTGCACATGCACAAGTCATAAAAAGCCTAGTTTTGTAAAATTATTTTTAAATTTTAACTATAAATGTGCCATGAGGAGCTACTGAATATATTTCTTGCCCATAAAACTATGTCTAGGGGGTTGGAGACATGGCTTAGCTGTTTAAAGAGCAGTTAGGTCGCAGGTTCCATTCTTAGGATCTACATGGTGGCTCACAGCCATCCTCACTCCAGTTCCAGGGGTCCAGCACCCTCTTCTGGCCTCTACGGGCACCGCATGCACATGGTGCATATACAAGCATGCAGGCAAAACACCTATACACATAAAATTAAATAAATCTAAGAATAATATTTTATAAATATAGGATTGTGATTTTTTTTTTTGAGACAGGGTTTCTCTGTATAGCCCTGGCTGTCCTGGAACTCACTCTGTAGACCAGGCTGGCCTCGAACTCAGAAATCTGCCTGCCTCTTCCTCCCAAGTGCTGGGATTAAAGGCATGCGCCACCACCATCTGTCAGATTGTGATTGTTTTAAAGATTTATTTATTTATTTTATGAGTGTGAGTACACTGTAGCTGTACAGATGGCCATGAGCCATCACGTGGCTGCTGGGAATTGATCTCAGGACTTCTGCTCGCTCCGGCCCCGCTCGCTCTGGCATAATTCACTGTAGCTGTCGTCAGATGCATCAGAAGAGGGCATCAGATCTCATCACAGATGGTTGTGAGCCACCATGTGGTTGCTGGGATCCGAACTCAGGACTTTCAGAAGAACAGTCGGTGCTCTTACCTGCTGAGCCATCTTGCCAGCCCCTAATAATAATTTTTAATTATATTTCTGAAAGGTAAATTTAGAAGGAGAGAGCCAGTGCATGTTTTTGTCACAGAAAGGATTTGTTTTTAAACAGCCCTAGTAGAACCAGTAATGACCTGGGAACAGTGTCCAAGAGGCCACAGGTACGCTGATCTGGTTTTGTTGTTTGCTGATGCTGGCCCCAGCTCTGGTCCTCAGGCACACCAGGTAACTGCTCTACCACTGAAGTGTAGCCCACCCTTTTCCTTCTGGAAGACTCTTTGGGGATGCACATCATACGGCTAGAGGGAACCTCCCATCATGGAAGATGGCTGTGTAGGTGATGAGCTCTGCCAGTGTCTGGGGAGGAAGCTGGCAGATGCGAGCTCGCTACCCACTGGGACCCCATCATTTCAGACCCTTCTCTCCAGAGAACCCCTTTTAGGGTTCCACAGATGCCCAGGAGGGGAGAGCAGTCAGCGACCTGGGGGCAGCGTGAACCAATCCATAGGTCTCAAGTGTAGTCAGAACAATTTGTGGATGTTATTTTACATCTACTTTGTACTCATTTAAGAAGGAAAGGCTAAATTTTTTTTAAAGATTTATTTTATTTACTTTTATGTGTATGAGTACACTGTAGCTGTACAGATGGCCATGAACCATCACGTATGTGGCTGCTGTTGCACTCAGGACCTCTGCAGGCCCCGCCTGCTTGCTCCGGAGTAATTTACTGCAGCTGTCTTCAGACGCACCAGAAGAGGGCATCAGATCTCATTACGGATGGTTGTGAGCCACCATGTGGTTGCTGGGATCCGAACTCAGGACCTTTGGAAGAGCAGTCAGTGCTCTTACCTGTTGAGCCATCTCGCCAACCCCCAAGGCTAAATTTTTTAATTGAAGTTTTTATTTTGTGTGGATGTCAGAGGACAGTGTGCAGAGTCACTTCTCTCAGCACATAGATGGGTCTCCAGGTATTAGGTTTTAAGCTTGGTCAAAGGCATGTCTACTTACTGAGCCATTTTACTGGCCCTGAAAAGGTCAGTTTCTGAAAACCAATATTTTTTAATGGAATAGTGAAATTTAAGGGAACACAGAAGAGAGGAGGGGGTCAGTCCGGAGCCAGGGTTCAAGGCCTGAAGGGTGTGGTTGGGAATCTCTGCTTCTTTAGTGTGGTAGGAAGACTCACACGTGCTAGATGTCCTTGTCTCGAGGACAGAACCTACATCTTATGGGTCGTTAGGTCTCTACCTAAAACATCTATGTGATGGCACACAGTAGGTGCTAACCAGGGTTCCCTGGACCCACAGACGATGAAGATAATGACAAAGGGACTGGAGGAGGTGCTTAGAGGGTAAAGCACTTGCCACATAGGCGTGAGGACCTGAGTTCAAATCCCCAGAACTGTGGGAAAGCTGGCTGTGGAAGAATGGTGCCTGTAACCCCAAAGCTCTATGACAAGATGAAGGCTGAGACAGGAGGATCCCTGGGGTCTTGCAGACCAGCTAGCCCGGCATGCGCAGTGGAAAACAAGAGACTGTCTCAAAGAAGGAGGAACAGGATCAATATCCGAATTTGTATTCCCACCTCCATTCAGGCACGGTGACATATATGTATGCCTGCAGTCACGCACGCATGCACATGCACACACACACACATAAACACACAGGAACTCACCAAACACACAAGTATTAAGATATAAGAAATAAGCCAGGTGATGGTGGCGCACGCCTTTAATCCCAGCACTTGGGAGGCAGAGGCAGGTGGATTTCTGAGTTCGAGGCCAGCCTGGTCTACAGAGTGAGTTCCAGGACAGCCTGGGGCTATACAGAGAAACCCTGTGTCAAAAAAAAAAAAAAAAAAACCAAAAAAAGAAAAGAAAGAAAGAAAGAAAGAAAGAAAGAAAGAAAGAAAAGGTCATTTTTTAAAAAGGAAAGTTTTTCTGACTTCTGATCATAAACACCCAGAGATGCTGTTCTCTGACCTTGCTGCTGGGGTGGGACCTGTGGGCGTGGGCTCTGGGATGCCTTGGCCCTGCCTGGATTGCTAACCCAAAGCCATTCTCAGCCCAGACAAAGCACTTCTCAGAACCCGCTGCCCACGGGGAGGCTCCAAGCCTGACTCCAGGCCCCAAGGAGAAAGCACATTTGTTTACTTGACCTGAGTGACATGTTCATTGATTTCTCTGGAACAGTTCATTCATAAAGGCAAATTGGGCCCCTCCTGGGGATGCCAATGGCCTTTTAACGAGCTCCCCCGGGGGTTGGGGGAGGTGTCTTCTGAAAATGCATCGCAGACAAGCCAGAAATGAAATCTGTCATCCTAGCCGGGTAAGAGGTGCCACCTTGAGACTTGGTGGGTCAGGAACCTTGGCAGGCTGGGCGTGGCAGGAGGAAGGGCCAGGCAAGGAGGTACCAGGATGGTTCACACTCCAGAGTGTCTGCTGATTCGAGGGGTTGGAGGGGCTTGTTGCTCTGGCTTTCTGACTAAGTCTCCCATTGTGTTCAGTAAGAGTTACTGAGGGAAGACAAAAGTCTCTAGAATCAAAAACGGTTTACTTGGTTCCAGATAGAAATGTTCAGTTTGTGTATAAGTGTTTTGCATGTATGTGTGTATGTATGTGTGCATGCGTATGTGTGCATGCATGTGCATATGCATATGGGTGTGCCCTTTTGTGGACATGTGGACATGCATGTGTGTGTGTGTGTGGGTGTGCTTGTATGCATGTGGAGGAGTGCATGGGCAAATCCATGTATGGCAGCGTGCATGTGGGTGGGTGCATGTACGTGTGTAGGCATGCAAATATGTGCGTGCGTGTGTATACGTGTGCGCCTGTGTGTGTGTGTGCATGTGGGCAAGGAGGCTAGAAGACAACTTTGGTGGTGTTCATCGGGAGCCATTCCCATTGTTTTCTGAGACAGGAGCTCTCTCACTGGCCTAGAGGTGAGGCTGGCTGGCCAGCAGGCCCCAGGGATCCCCCTGCCTCTGTCTCCCCAGCACTGGGATTATGAGTGTGCGCTGCCACACACACACACACACACAGGCCTCACCCAACATCAGTTGTTCATGGAATGTTCTTGCTTGTTGGATCCACTCTCCCTCCTCACAGATGAGGAGGGAGGCCCCAGGAGAAGCCTGAGATCACAGCCAGGAGCCTTCCACGGTCGCCTCCAGTTCGAGAGCAAATAGGTCTCTTATCACTATGCTGGCTCAGCCCTTCAAACAACTGTGAGGTAGTATTAGCACCCTGCCATTTATTTTATTTTGCTATAAAATAGCTCTCTGCTATTCCTTTCCTGCCCATGTTGTCTCCCAGTGTTCCACTTTAGGAAATCTCTCCCAGCCTTTGATGTTTCCAGACGCCACTCTGTAACTGCTCCTCAGAGGCAGTGGCTCTTAGAGCCCTTCCTTCTTTATTCTTTCTCAGCTTCTCCCTCCCCCTCACCACTCTTTCCTCAAGGGCAGCTGGGAGATGTCCCTAGAGCAGAGGTGAGCCCTGGGTCCCACCAGACACTAACTGGGGCTGATCTCAGGCAGGCAGGCTGCCCCACCTGGGGTTCAGCTTCCCCATCTGTCCATGGGGTTGGAGTTTTGCATTTTGAAATGGCTTCCAGCTGTCCACCCCCCCCCCTACACACACAGACTCACACATATACACTCACATACACACACACTCACACACACTCATACACACACACTCACATACACACACACATCACACACTCACACACACATAGTCGATACGCTCCAACTCTCTGGAATTGTATAGATTCAAGACTGAAGCCAATGCATTTCTAATGTCTCATCTGCTGGCTGTAGGTTTAAGCCAGAGAAAGTGGGGTGCTCTGTGAGTAGATAGACTGATGAGGACAGCCTCACCATTCATCCCTGCTGCAGAGGCCACCGCCCAGCCTCTCTAGACACACTATTATAATGAATTACCAGAATACTCCCACTGGTGAGGGGCACCTCTACAGGCTGTCACTCGGGATCATGTGCCATCTCACTCCACTCTGATTATTATGAGTGACATGGCTGTCACTATTGATTCAGCATTATTGAGAGAGAAGTGACTTATCCTCTCTAAGGGACTGTTCCAGCACTTAAGACACACTGCCAGCAGGTGAGGCACGGGCACTCAATGATGGCCCAAGCCTCTTCTACTCTAGTATTCAAAGTTGTTATTAAATTATTTAAAAAAAAAAAAAAAAAACTAAGTGGTCCTAGAAGACCAAGATTCTTAGAGAGAGCAGCTCCTGAACACAGCACAGTACACCTCTCAGCTGTGCTCAAACCAATTTTGTTAGGTTTGGGGTTGTTTCATTTGATTTGGTTTTGAGACAAGATCTCATTGGTAGCCCAGGCTAGCCTCAGAGTCAAGATCCTCCCGCTTCAGCCTCCCAAGCGCTGGGCTGGCAGACTCGTCCCACCCCAATAACAGATGTACTGTGGCACACCCAGGTCTACTTTACATCAGGTACAGACAGATCTATCAAAGTGCATCTTCTTTTTTCTCCTGGAGTGGCTTTAAGGAGCAAGGACCCACTGTGAGCATGTCTCAGACCTAAGAACCTTCAGGGATGGGTGTTTAAGTTGCCTCTGTCTTTGCTTTTTCTAATTAAAGAAATGATTGCCTATAACTAATTTCAAAAAGCAATTAGTATTGAATTTGAGGACAAGGTCAGGTGGCTGTAAAACATTCCCTTCTTGTTGAAACTACAGCAAGGGGCTGGAGAGATGGCTCAGCAGCTAAGAGCACTGGCTTCTCTCCTGAAGGTCCTAAGTTCAAGTCCCAGCAATCACATGGTGGCTCACAACCATCTGTAATGAGATCTGGTGCCCTCTTATGGAATGTCTGAAGACAGCTACAGTGTATTTACACAAAATAAATAAATTAAAAAAAGAAAGAAAGAAAAGAAAAGCTGCGCCTTTAATCCCAGCACTTGGGAGGCAGAGGCAGGCAGATTTCTGAGTTCGAGGCCAGCCTGGTCTACAAAGTGAGCTCCAGGACAGCCAGGGCTATACAGAGAAACCCTGTCTTGAAAAACCAAAAAAGAAAGAAAGAAAGAAAGAAAGA
>JADRCD010215964.1:41014-52090 GCA_019843815.1 Montemys delectorum | reverse complement strand
GATGTATGTCACGTGTGCTGCTTGTGACTTGCTCTTTCCCTTTTCAGGTTTCTCAATTGGACTATTCCAGTTGTTTTGCCAGATGTTGTAAGTGTCCACCTGACGTTTTGCTATCTGCTGCTTGCTATTTGTTCTTCAGCTACTGTAGACCACTCTCTGGTTAGAACATGCACATTCTAAAACCTCTTGCTGTTGTCTGCTCCAGCGTAAGCCTAATGCTCCGAAAGTCCCACAACTTGTAAAGCTAAGCACAAAACGGCCCTTCATACACAGTGACTAACAGAAGGTCAGTGTTAGCATCAGGACACCCAAAGCCTGTGGCAATGCAGGGGTGAGTCCACAGACCTGTTGCCAGGGCAACAGCCACCATATTCCCAGAATCCATTGGGCTCACCTCCCACACCTTTACCTGTGGCCATTATGTCACATACACACACACACACACACACACACACACACACACACACACAGGGAACATTCCTCCATCTCTCTCTCTCTCTCCCCCTCCTCTCTTTCCACGCCACTTCCCCCTCTCACCCTCTCAATTAAACCTCTTACACGTGTAACTGTTTGGGCCTAGTGTGGTATGTTCTGACGCTGCCTGCCATTCCAACACATCATTTGGTGCCGAACGTGGTGGTTTGTGTCAGTCAGCACCGTTCCGCTGCTGCAGCGGGGCGGGCAGAGATCACGAACACGTGGATCAGTCTCAGCACTGGCAATTGTGGCTGCCGTGACTACTCGAGTTTGCGGCCCCTGAGCTGGTGACTACAACAACCGCAGGCTTTTACCACGGAAGCTGCCTACTGCTCACTGAAGACTCCACCAAACTGCAGCCGGAGCCGCAGCTGCAGCCACACACTGCGGGAGATACGAACTTCGACCACGTGTGCTGTGCCCCGCCTGGTCTATCAGGGTGAGGGTTAGCCTTCGCTAAAATCCACACCCACCCATTCAATTCATGTTTTCTATTTACCAGTCCACTATAATTCTTGCACAGACACTGGCATATTAATTAATAGGATCAGTCAAGGGGAGGACCTCCAGCTTCCCGGATACAGCCTGGCCAGCCTTCTCTGGGGGTTACAGTCACACCTCCCAATTGAGGTACGTCTTAGGACTTCCACCATTGGTTGCCTCTCCCTCGGAAGCAACTCTTCATTCCCAATCTTTTTCCAAGCTTTTACAGCCGCGGGGGGGGGGGGGGGAACCCCTTGGATCCAGGGTGAGTAGTTACCTTCCCACAGCAGGCTACTGGGACCTGTTTCTCATGAACTGTTAGCTTTGGCCATTAACTCTTCGGTGCTTGGATTGTTCTCAGGACGCTGGTAGGAATAACCCAAACACCCACCAGTGGGTATCGGAATGTCTTCGGCAGTACCTCCAGGCACCCAACTGGGATGTATCCTGGACAATCTCATATCTTTAAAAGTCAGGGTCCTTAACTGTCTTGGCACCCACACAGAACGGCTTCTGAGGAAGGGATGCCTACTACTACTGCAATGTGTTTAAGAGCAGTATGAACTCACACGCTGAGAGCGGATGTAAATGGCACAGTCTCACTGAGCTGCAACAGACTTATGAGTTCCAAACTTAAACATAGTTTTGCCAGGTGACTCCCCAGTGGCCCCCCACTGAGGGTAGGACATAGCTCCCCATTTTTCTAGTTCTGGTTTGGAATTAACAGTACACAAACCTAAACAAGTTCTCAAAAAGTTTTACCATGTTTCAATCTGCTCTTTTAGAATTCTGCCATTACCCAGAACTTGTCTAGTAAATCTAGTAGAATCATAGTTATAGAGTTAAGCCCACATTAAGCCAACTGACTCCCAGATGGCCCTCTGACTTTATGAGAAATAGGCTACTAGTTTAAGATACTGAATATTGGAATTTGAGTATTTGCTACATAGCAATGTCAACAGATACATAAACCTACCACTACATCAATTAAAAATTTAATTTTTTGTAATACTGAGGAGTGAACCCAAGATCCTGATTCTAACAGACCAACACTCTACTACTGAGCTACATCGTGTTCCTATCAGTATTTTTAAGCAAAGAAGTAAATATAAGGGACTTGAATAAATCCTAGCAAAATTTTAAAAATAAAAATAATATTGGTATACAATCAATCCCCTAAGGAGACATCTTTGTTTGTCATAAGCTGCAGAGGGGTAGAACTCCTAAATATTTGTCTCCAAATATTTGATATGATGGATGGATGGATCAGCAGATACTGGAGAAGACAGTACCCACGGGCACACAGACTGCAGGCCGATCATGTATGATGAAATGATCAACAGATACTGGAGAAGATAGTAATCATGGGCTCACAGACAACAGTTGACCAGTAATCTCTGATACAGAACTTCAAACTTGGGGATCTTTTTCTTTCAAAAGGATTAGCTCTCCAGGTGAGTTGGCCCTGCCCTTCCCCAGCTGTTGGGAGCGTGTGCCCTGCACCTTGCCTGGGCAGTACAGTACAGCTGGTCCTGGTTGAGAGAGCACAGGTAAGCCAGCCCCGAGAGTGAGAACACAGGAAAGCTGGCCCCACCACTTGTCTGCTGTGAGGTGGCATGAGGCAGGGGTGATGTCCCCTCCCCTTGCCACCAGCAGTAGCCAGGAGAGCTGGCCTTGGGGTCATGAGAGGAGGGGAGCTAGCTCTACTCTCTCAGTGACTACAGCACTGGGCAGCTTGTTCTGGAGGCATGGGTGTGGGTGAACAGACCCCCAAGGGCATGAGAGCTGCTCCTGCCTTATGCTGATGGCAGCACTGAGTACCCTAGCTAAAGCAGTGTTGGAGAGCTAGCCCTGGTGGTGTCTGGAGGGAGAGCTGATGGGCTAGCCCTGGTGGTTCCTGGAGGGAGAGCTGATGGGGTGCCTAGGTCAGCTACTGTGCAGGCCCAGATCCAGGCTCTGAATTGGCACACCCCAAACTATATATTATCTGCAAATGGTCTGGATGTGTGAAGGGGCCAGTCCTGCTTTCCAGAGCGGCAGGATCTCCATGACACAGGGCAACAACAGGATAACTTGGAGGACTCCCCATGAGGATCCAATGTTGATGGTGCCACAAAAGCCAGAGATCCTGAACCAGACCAATGACTCACTGCAGCAAACATTTGCAAGTGAAGATGTGTGGACAGTGGATACACTGCAGGACACACTGACACACTACAGCTTCCACAATGCAATGTGTGGACCATGGATACACTGTGGGACACACTGGCAGTGTACAGCTTCCACAATGCGAGGTTTTCTATGCTTTGTTTTGTTGCTACTGTTGTATGCTTGTGTGTTGCAGGGGTGAGGGGCTGCTCTGAGGCGATGAGCAGGTGAACAGGACTGGAGTGCATGATACCAAACTCATAAAGAATCAATAAAAAGTAAAAAAAACAAGGGGGGCTAGCTCTCAACATTAAACACAGCCAATCAATAAGTCTTCCAACTTGCCCAGGAGTCTTCAGTACGGAGTCAGAACATACAGTTGTGGCGGGAGACAGCCATCAAGGACAACTATGATAAAATACCAAGTGTTTCTTAGGCTTGTCAGCATCACTCAAGAGCATGTTACCTCAAGGCTCTCTGAAGAACTGTCTGTATAGTTTATCTTACTCCTTCCTGATCAATGGCTTAATTCTCAAGTAAGAATCCTGGCAAGAATATGGATTTAATTCCAGCTGAACAATGGCTTCAGTTTAGAATTCAACCTTGCGGCTGTCAAATACAGATCTGATGGAAGCCTACTTAGAGCATTTCTTTGGGTTTTAGTTCACCTTTTTATCATAACAAATTCCAATGCTATTCTTCTTTCTCAGGTTGCCCACTCCATCCAGAGAACCCCAAGCTCTTTGACCTTCTTGCAGCAGGAGTGGTATGACCCTAAAGCTGCCTAAGAGTCCAGCGAACTCTAGATGACCAGAAATGAAGACTTTACCAGTTTCATTCCTGAATCCCATGGGTCACCAGACTCCAATAGCCAGTTGCTAAGACTCTGTCCCTGTAGCTCTAGCTACAGGTATGAATGCCTGTACAACTGTCCACACAAAGTCATTGAAAGGCAAGGAAAGCACAAGACTCTAATAAATAAAGAACAAGCAAGTGGAGCCATGACCAAGCTAATCAGCAAACACATAATGCTACTAAAGACAGGCCACACATCTCTCTCCCTCATAATTATAATAAAACTGTACATTATGGCTCAAGGTGTGGTGAATGCTTAATGGGCATTGACTCTTTTATCCTTTATAATAACTTCACTGAGAAGTACACCATGACCCACACTTCACTGAGGAGGAAGAAGATGTGTTTTAGAGAAGTCATGGCATGTCTGACTCCTCTGGGTTCATCCAAGTGTGCGAGACTCCAGTGGAGAGTCTAGAGATGGCTCAGCAGTTTAGAGCAACTGCTCTTGCAAGAGAATCTGCGTTTGATTCCCAGCACCCACATGGCAGCTAATAGCCATCCATAACTCCAGTTCCAGGAGATTTAATGCTCTCTTGGGCCTTCACAGGCACAATCATACATGCAAGGCACATATGTACATGAAGTCAAAACATGCATATAAAATAAATTAAATCTAAAAATTTTTAAGGTGAGATTGATCACCTGTGAATATGAGAAAAGGAGCCTGCATTGGATGTCTCACTGGGCAGCAGATCTTTCACTGCTGCAATTATTTATGACTGTACTGAAGGCAGAAGGTAGTCTGGTAAGTTCTGGACAACCAAGTTCAGTTTATCAAATCAGAAACCTTCAAAGTCAATTGAGAATTATATTTTTACAATTGAGCTCAGTAGAGTCACACCATTTACAAATATATATCAAAATTAGACCTCAATTTCAACTGCTAAATTCAATTCCTCCCACAAGGGTGTGTCACACTTGGTTTTTTGTTTTTTGTTTGTTTGTTGTTGTTGTGTAGGCCAGGAATCGTCTCTTCTCCACAGCATCTCACTTCACTAGCTCAGCTGGGGCTTCTTTTCATTATTTCATTACTCAAGTGTTGTCGAGCCCAGTATTAAAGGAACAAGCAGCCCATCTTCCCACACCCACAGACAGAACACTGAGTGGGAAGCACTCCCCCACTCGGCCCTCACAGTTAAGTCAAAGACTGAGTTCATAGCAAGTTGTTTCCAAGCTGCTCCAGAGCTTCTGGCTTCAGCTTGTTTTCTGAACCCATCCCTCCTACTCCACTACTCAATAATCCATTTCCTCTGTGAGCAGAACTTTATTTAGATCTATTATATACACAGTACTGTCCTATAGGAGAGGATAGCTAAACAAGTCCTGCTTTTGCAGAGGGAAACAGAAAGAAAAAGGGGTGGTGAATCTGTGAGCCAACAAAGCACCAACTAGCAGTCCCTGGTATGAAGAACACTGAAGCAGATTAGGTGCAAAGCAAGGCCTGCCACAGAAGGGCTGGTCCTTGAGGAGAGACCAGAATGAAGTGAATGGCTACAGTCAGAGAGGAGAGATGTGGAGACTTCTGGATAAACTAGCACGTCGGATTCTTCTTCTGCATATACTGAAGTTGTGAAGACAAACCCCTTCTCATGGCCTCTGCTCATCTGCATTTATTCATGCCTGAACCTACAAATTTTGCTCCTTTTCATGACCTGTCAGGTTGAAGGTGCTCAATGTCTAACCAAGAAGGAAGACCAAACACTTATCAGAGGACAAGGGGCCTATTTACTCTTCCAGGAGTCTATGAGCTTCTCCTTTGTGAAATCCTGGCAGCAGCTGAGGACATGAGACTGACAAGAGATACTCCAGTGAGAAAGAACACACCTCCACATTACCCCAGAGTCAACAGAAGGCTCTGCCGTGATCCAGCTCCCTAAAGCTGTGTCAGTTACTAATGCTCTAATATCAAATGAGCACTGTGGTGTCCTCTTACAGATACAAACCTTGCTTAGAGAGTGGATATCCACACTTCCTGAGAAGTAGGATCACACAGTACCAGACTGCAAGGCAGGGCAACTGCAGGTCTGCCCCACACTCTATAATATGCTACTTTCTAAGTAAATTACACCAGTAAAAATACAGGCCCTGGCTACTGAAAATTAATAAGCATACTTGCACTTTACCAAGTCACGTAGTAAAAGAATCAAGAAATTATGCTTTCGATAACAGGAATAGCTTGTATTGGAGACGCTAGACAGCAGATTCAAAAATATAGTTTCTAGACAAAACATTAAAGGCAATTCTTAGGCAGCTTAGAAGAGCTAATCAGAAAGCATGCAAAATTGGGAGAAGCTGAAGATGTAAAGAAAGAATCTTCACTAATCAAAATCCTACCCCCCAGCCCCCGTGACCAAAATAAGGTCTTTCAGGATCAAGTGTGTAGTGCACACCTTTGCTCCCAACACTGGGAATACAGAGGTGGGGGGGATCTCTGTGAGTTTGAGGCCAGTTTGATCTACATAGTGAGTTCCAGGACAGCCAGAGGTATGTAATATAAACAGACCATCATGAAAAATATTAAAAAGGGGAGGGGAGAGTCTCTCTACACTTAATATAACTGAGGCTAGCCCTGACCTCACAATTGTCCTGACTCAGCTCCTGAGTGGTGGGATTAGAGGTACACCACCAGGCCAGGGAAAGTCCCACACACAGTTTCCATCACTGAGTTTAGAAACAAACTCTAGCCCGCTTAGTTCCAGACAACTTACACTCAAGTGGGAAACAAGTTCTACCAGCTACAGGAATCTGTGGGTGCAGCTGGTGCTACAGAAAATGGCTATCAAGTTAGAGAAAATCTCGAGAAAAATGAAGTCACAAAGGACTATGGACGTTTTCTATCAACTACAAGAACTTTCTCAGTATGACTGAAAGAATGGCAAGAAGCAGGTTAGAGGTCACAGGAGGAAGCCAACAGGGAATAGCGAAGATCTGGGCTGCTGCACACTGCCTAGAATTTGTACTTTGAGAAAAAGTTTGAAGACACAAATGTACTCCAAAGGCTTGATCCAATGAAAGTGTTCTTCCAGGCAAGATAGAGACACTGTAGAGGAGTAAGAGCTGGAAGAATCTGTTCATGCAGACACAGCACTGTACGGTCTGTTAAGAGAGCAAGTGGATCCATCCAGAGGAATAACAAACTCCAGAACAGTACATACATGTGCTAATGTGGGTAAGTACATGTTTCCTACCTCTCAATTTGTTTAAAAGACATAAGACCACTTAAAGTAAGACATTATGGTCTGCATGTTGAACAGAAGACGTGGGAGTAAGTCTGTGTGACAAGGCACACAGAGGTTGGGGAGCGGGTCTAGGGTCAGAGTCGAGTAGGCTGCAGTAAACTGTGTATGCACCTGAAAACACAGCACAGCAGTGAGGAGGCAAGGAAGAAAGCAAAATGGGATAGCAGGGAAAAGTTTTATTATCTTAGAAGTAGACAAGGAAGGGAGAATACAAATACTAACACCCAAAATGACATGCAAAGCAAACCAAAGGAGCAGCATCTCAGTTTATAACCAAACTGACCATAAATCATAATTAATGCAAATGGAAAATTCAAATCATACTATCAAGTGACTTTTTAATATAAAAACCTACATGCTGTCTTCAGGAATACACTTTCAGTATCATGACAGATGGGCTGAAGGTCAAATGCTGGAAAAGTTAGGCAATCCAAGAGCACAAGATAGCTGGACTCGCTATGAGCATATCAGACAAACAGACTCCACAGTGTGAGGCAAAGGTGAGAGTGACGAGGTCACCAGGGAGTTATAAATATCCTAAATATGTATGTGCCTAAAAACTGATAGAGTGAAAGTTCAACAAAGGCAAATCCTCAACAACTCTGACTGAAGACTCCCATGAATCTTAGCATCTGAGGACTCTGAGAAGGGAACACTGCAGCACCAAGCACAGAGAGGAACGGAGGCCACAGCTTACCAGAACACACGCTTCTGAAGCCAGGTCATGGGCCTTGCCCAGCAGACCCCATGCTCCCTCGGCTCGGCATAGCACTTTAGCTTGTTCACCACCCTGCTGGGAGCATGGCTGAGGTCAGAGGTCACAGAGCATCAGGATCAAGCCATCACCTGCCCATCAGAAGCTCTCCCTCACTTGGTGTGCTTCCTCTACTACACAACAGGATCAGACAGAGAGTCCCACCATCCTTCATTGTAGTGTCTCTGGTGGAAACAGTACAGTGGCGTGGGGGGGGGGGGTCTCTGAAAAGAGTAGCTTTGTGAATGTAAATGTATTTAAACCTCTGGGAGAGAGGACTGTTCGTTGAGAATGGAAGACCTCTGACTTCCTCTGTGCCCCTACAGTAAGTAGTCAGCACATCTTCCAAAGGGCACCTAAAACTTTCCAACCCAAGTGCCATCTACAAACAAGTCTCTACGGCTCTGAACACTGCGCCTTTGCCTACCCGTCACTCAACTTAACAACTATCACTGGGTAGACCAACTAAGCATGCTAGTATTTGTTTTACGTATCCTGCCCAAGTCCACTAATTATTTTATCCAGTTCTTTACAGTCAGCAGGCCTGAGCTAGGCGTGTAGCACCGTGCTACAGCACTTGCCTAGCTTGAGTGAAGCCTCAGCGCCCCGAAACAACACAACCTGAAGCCCAACTGACAAACAGAAAAGTGATTTTATTTTATACTTCATAGACTTGATGGCATTCACATACCCATTTCCAGAAGCACAAGACATAAAAACTTAAATTTAGCAATTTAAAAAGCTGGCTCTTAAACTGTCACTGTAGCCCTCTGATAGCACCAGTGCTAAGCACTGCAGAGTCCAGGAACTTGAGCGGCGACCTGCCTCTCCTCAGGGAAGACATGCCCAGTTTCCAACCCTTCATCTTAGAACTAGTCTTCTCCTAATTTAGTCTGAGAAACTAGAACTGGTTTTTAAAAATAATAATAATAATAAATAGTATTTAAAAAGTAGCAACTTTTTAAAAAGTTGCTAATATGGTTTATTAACAGAGCCAATAAACCTAAAGAAAATCGTGGCCAATTTTACTTAACGTATGTTAATGAATTGCCACTATAAACAGGTAAATGTTTAGGAGGTGAGGTAGAGTTAACTCTATATAAGAAACACATTCCAATTTCTCACCTCTGTTTGAGAACCAAGAAGTAAGAGTGACTGACTACTAATCATGTCCAGTCAAATCTCCCCCTGAGGACCTGCAGGACCTCTGCACAGGAAGGGATACGTGTGAGGAAAATCACTTATGTATCTAGTAGAACTATAGAACCAAAACACACAAGTAAATTAGTAAAATATGTTTATGAAAATACTACTGAGTTCAACAAAGTTTCAAGAGAGAGGAATATCCTCAACTACATTCTGAAAAAAAAGAAAATTGCCAAGTCAACCCTTAAGATACCTCGTGTTGAGCTTACACAAACCCTAAGAAGAGCCCACAGTCAGGCGCCAGCACCTGCCCTTCCTTCAACCTCACCAGGCTCAATGGACATTTCTGGCCCTCCTATTGATATCTTTAACGAGATACTTACTAAACGTGGCTTTAACAAGGCACTTACCCCAGACCTTAAACTCAACTTTGTGGCAATGCATGCATGCACACAGTTAAAACTGTGAATTAACTCTTACAGACTTAACAAACAGAATCAGTTCCCTTCATATTTCAAGACCAGACCCCTGAGAAACTTTTCTCTTCCATATTTCTAAACAAAAGGCCTCCATGCCCAGCTCATCAGTCTTGTGCTTGCTCTGCATGCTCTACTATGCGTGCAGACTTGGAGCAGCTGCAGCAGATTCCCCATCTGAGCAGCTGGCTTTGAGAAGGTAACGACAAGGAAAAGAGGTACATAGGAGAGGGATGCGAGCACTCCTTTGCTCTTTATTTTATTATTTGAGAAGGGAGAAAATGGACTGTTTTCCAATGTCAATTAGAAAATAAAATAGGAAGAGGTTGAAGAGCGCAGGCGTGAGAAGGAGGCGAGTTCCTAGGTAGGTGGAGGCGAGAAGAGCCAGAGCCTTGATGGAGATTGTCCAGCCGCTAGAACAAGACAACAAACAGGAAGGAAGAGAAACCAGCTCTCTGGCATGCTGGACCATGGTAACTGGAGGAATTCTGATCTGATGGTTTTTGGTTTCTCCCATAGAAGTTGAAGCATTTTCTATGGAACAGAGAGGATTTCAGAGAGCAGAAAATTATTGAAATAGCTTCTGTGCATAGGAAAGACAAGCTCACCAAGAGCAGTGAGGAATGTCCTGGGTAGTGCTGACAGGCCAGCTGAGCCTGGAACCCCAGACGGAGTGAAGCTGTGGCAGGTCTGGTGTGGATGTATCTTCAGCAACCCTCAGATGTCCAGAGGCAGGTTACTAAGACAGCAGATATTGATCTTAATGTGGAGTGTGTCAAACAGGTAGCAATGAAGTACTAAGGTAAACATTACTGGAGTGATGAATGATAAAGTCTACTGGTTAGGGGATTGCCTGCCAACAAGTCTGACAACCCGAGTTTGATCCCCAGGATCCACATGGTGGAAAGAGAGAATCAACTGCTAGAAGTTGTTCTCTGACCTGCACATGTGCACCATTATGCAAGCATGTGCACACATACACAGATAAAAAGATAAGGACAATATACTGCAGTATCTAGTAAGATCCAAGAATGCCTTTAACAAGACTAGCTGAGAAAGCAGTTTGAAGACCGAGTGCCTGCAGTACAGGCAGTCAGTGAGTGAATTTGGTGACAATGGAGGGGCAGAAAGTAGGGCTCTTCCAGTTCTACCAGCACAAACACAAAGTATTCCACTAACGTCACCCACAAGCGTTCTGGACTTCTGTTCATTCCATTCAGGTTTTAAAGGACTGCATAAAATCCACAGTGATTCTGTTAGAATGCTCTTACGTGTGCCCAGCTGTCACTAGTGGCGTTAACACTCTCATCCTGCATCCGTTTCTCATTCTGACACTCAACTCTTCGTTCATTTTCTGATAGCTTGGTGGGTAGACAATATAGTTCCTGAATCTCAGCAGCCGCTCATTTCCTTCACTTCGGCGTCAAATAGACTCAACTCAGTTGGATAAACACACACTGAAGAACGCTTTCTCATTCGAGAGAGTTGAACTTTG
>JADRCD010215964.1:0-41004 GCA_019843815.1 Montemys delectorum | reverse complement strand
CAGTGACTTTTCCAAAAAACAAAAACAAAAACAGAAAACCACCCCAATTAACCGTGTCTGTGAATGACAGAACAGTGAGAGAAGCAACTTCACGCGGTTTCCAGGGGAAAGAACTACAGACATTTGAGTAATTAAACACAAAGGAAAATTCAGGAAACTGAAAAGTCAAATTTTGTACTTCATAGTAAAGGAGAAATAATAACTAGAAAAAAAATTAGATCTCTCAGTGTAGAGTACTACTCCTTACCTCAAGATAAATCTCCAGTAGTCGAGGAGGGGAGGGGGAGGCAGAGGGGGAGAGGGAGGAGGTGGAGGAGGAAGGGGGAGAGGGAGAGGGAGAGAGATGTACTTGAGGAAACAAGTAGTAAGCTCATAACTGGCTTTTTTGTTTGTGTGTATGTGTGTTTTGCTTCATGTTTGAATTGTCTAAGTGTGACAGAAAGCAGATGCCACAAAAATGATGAGATTTAAGATCACTAACTTTAAACACTGAATGGACAATGCCTTTGTCTGCTGAGACAGTCTTGCTCTGCCCTAGGCTGGTGCACAGTTTTGTGTCCCCTGCCATGTTGGGAATAAAGGCAGAACAATGCCCAGCACCAATCTAAGAAACAAACAAAATCTCTCCTTATAGCAAAAGTACAAATTAATAAGCTGAGAAAAAGCAATTGCAAGATACTGGGCAGATGGTTGATTTCCTAATACTAAAGCTTCATTGATTCTATCGAAACACTCAGTGATAGGAGGAGGTAAACAGGGGACACCATGGGTAGCTTGAAAAGGAGAGATGCTTGACTTATAGACTTTTGAGAACAGCCAATCATGGCAGAGATAGCTATACAAGGAAGCTGCAGTGAATAAGTACAGCTGTCGGATGAGTGAAGATTAAGTTTAGGGAATGTTAGCTGGTAAAGGTATACTACAATTGAGGAGATAATCTTTAGATTATCAATTTATTTCTAGTTATTTACACTACAGACATAATCATAGGGACATCCTAAGATGAATGCTACAAGGGACTTAGTGCAGCACCATCTCAGTGTGTCTCCCAATGGGAGCTGCTTCTGTGGACAGCATGTCCTTTTATGTGCGCATAGACATGAGCAGACATCAGTGCAAGGGCCTCAGCAAGCACGGGTCCCTCCAGACAGCTCCACAGAGACAAACCGTGAGTAACGACCTCTAGGGACAGACGCTAGGAGTCATAGAAACGCTGGAACTCACAAAGACTTTATTGTTCTGTTGTATACCTCAAATATATATGATGTTATTTTAACTGAATATATATTAATCAGTATCATTAAAAGATGATTTTAAAAATATTTTTAAGACAATGAACTGAGGGGAGGAGGAGCAGGAGAGATCAGGGGGGGCAGAGGAGCAAACAGAGAGAGTGAGAGAACTAGAATCAGTGAGGGGGCATCTCTGGGATGAGCTAGAAACCTACCTCAAAGGAAACTCCCAGGAATCTAAGGGTGACCCTAACTATGGCTCCCAGCAATGGGGGATACAGAACCTGAAACGGCCACCTCTTGTAGCCAGAAAGATTTCCAGTGGAAGGACTGCAACACCAGCCCAGCCACAAAACCTGAGATCCACAATTTTTCCTGCCTACAAGATGTGCAGGGGTAAAGATGGAGCAGAACTTGAGGGAACAGCCAACCAGTGACTGTCCCAACTTAAGGCCCATGCCACGAGAGAGAGCCCACCCAACAGTATTATTTATATTCTGCTATACTTATAGACCAGAGCCCAGCATAACTGTTGTCAGATAGGCTTCACCCAGTAATTGACGGAAACATGCAAAGACCCACAGCCAAACATTAGAAGGAGCTTGGGGAATCCTACGGAATAGCGGGAGGAAGGATTGAAGGGACCAGAGAGGTCAGGGACACCACGAGAAGACCTACAGAATCAACTAACCTGGCCCACAGGGGCTCACACAGACTCAACCACCAGCCAGACCATACATGGGACTGACCTAGGCCCTCTGCACATATTTAACAGATGTGCAGCTCGGTCTTCATGTGAGACTCCTCACAGAGGGAGCAAGAGCTGTCTATGACTCTGTTGCCTGCCTCTGGATCCCCTTCCCCTAACTGGGCTGCCTTGTCTAGCCACGATAGAAGATGAGCCCCATCCTACAAGTGAATATGCCAAGGTAGGCTGATATCCAGGAGAGGCCTCCCCTTTTCTGAGGGGAAAGGGAGGATGAGGATGGAGGATGGGGGGTGATAGGGAGAGACTAGAAGACCCCTGCTGCAGGCGGGAGCCAGGGGGTCTGTGTTGATGTCTGAGGCTCCTGTTATCACCAAAAGCCATGCATGTTCCTGGTCTAGGCTGCCATCCAAGGCCATGTTGATGTCTCAGCACTATGCTGATCTGGCCCCGCTCCTCACCTGAAGTGGGAGAGCTAGCCCCAAGGTCATGAGAGCAGAAAAGCTGTCCTGCCCCTCATCAGCTGCATCACCTGTGAGAGTAGGTCCTACTCACCTGGGCAGTTCAGTAAAGCTAGCCCTGATGGCAAAGGTGATGGTGAGCCGGGCCTGAGAGTGGGAAAGCTGGCCAGCGCTGGAGAGCTACCCCTGGTGGTGTGAGTGTGGGAGAGCTGACGAGCTGACCAACTCAGCTACTACACAGGTCCAGATCCAGGGCTTTGAGCTGGACCACCGAAACATCTACCCTATCTATGAACTGCTGGAGCACTTGCAGCAGCCAATCCTACAGATCCAAAGCTGCAGGATCTCCCTGACACAGGGCAACAACAGGACATCTGAGAGGAGCCCCGGTGAGGGTCCAGGATTGATAGTGTAGCAGAAGCCAGAGGCCGCAAAGCAGACCAGTGACTCATTGCAATGAACATTTGCAAGTAAAGATGTGTGGACAAACAGGTGAACCGTGGGACACATTGTAACACACGATAGCTTCCACAAGGAGATTTTGTCTCATTTTGTTTTAGAGGGGAGGTTGCAAGGTCAGAGAGCTGATACAAAGGGACAGGGAGATGAGTGGGATTGGGATGTATGACATGAAATTCACAAAGAATCAATAAAAAGGCTTAGAAAATGTGTGTGTTAAGAGAATGGGGAAAGGAAAGAGGAGCCAGCATTTACTTAGTATGTACCATGCAATCAGGTTGAATAACTTACCCACATTGAGTCCAATACCAGGTTACATTACTGGGATGCATACTCATTTTTACACCTAGACAGACTTGGATAGATGTTCTTACAATCTAAGTTGGAAACAGAGTATGAGGAGCAGGAGGCAACACAACAGCACGTTTGCATTACTTCTTTGAGACCCTCCAGGATTACTAAAGTCAGGGAATGAGCTACAGCATCAGCATGCAGCTGCCCCTCCTAACACTCCGAGTTAACAAAGCCGAAAGCAAAGAGTGCAAAGGACTTTTACTGGTACCCTGAAGAGGACCGATGCACAGACCAAACAGACTACGGGGCTCCTGAGAGAACGCATGGCAAGATCACGTCCCATTTCCCTGACTCCTCATTCTGCTCAGCACAGAGGAATGCAAATGTGCTCATTCTAGAACAAAACTGAAGGTTTTGAATCAGAGGAACACTCCGCACGGACGAGATGAAGACTCTATTTGGGGTTACCCGAGGCATCCTTCGCAGTCACGGTCACCATTTCCTACGCCTCACCACTGGCCCTCTCACACTCGCCCCTCTCACAAGCTGCCAGGGAACAGCAGAGACTTGACTCTGACACTTGCACTGAGCTGTCACTTCCTAGGAGGTGAATCAAGGAGAGTCCTCCCACACTGTTCCTGAGCACATACTACATCTGCATGAAAACTTCCCACATGAAAGGTGAAGACAGGGTGTCATGGGACAGATGATGGGGGCTAGAGTGAGGGGAGGGATACAGGGGGATCATGGAGGAAGACTTACCCCAGGAAACACGCATGGTCACGTGCTTGCTAAACAAACCCTAGAAGGGTAAACTTAAGTTCACCAGTGGAGGAGCAGGGGAATTCCTTAAAGCCATGTAAATACTTTAATCATATTTTTAAAAATAAAAACGAACAAAAACTCCCACTAATCTTGAAATGTTTAATACAAATTGAAACAAATTCGCTAGATGCCAAATTGATATAAACAGAAAGAAAAATATATTTTAAGACACTTTAAAATTATATTTTGAATTTCTACCCTCATTGGAATATATTTTTAGCCAAAAAAAAAAAACCCTAAACCCTCAGTAAGCCTAGTGAAGGCTATTACCCTGAGACTATATTTGAACAAAATTTCCTATAAGATATTTCTGATATCTAATAACATAGTAGGAGAATTTTCAATTAATTATATATTTCAAAATAGCTAATGATAATGTTTTTGACTGTTTTAAACACAAAGAAATGACAAATGTTTGATATCTTGGATATACCAATAGCCAGGATATGACAGTTACATACATGTATCAAAACATCCCAACTAGACATCCTATGTTTCCAAATACCTCCCCCAGGCCTAGAAATAGGTTACATCTTTTGCGTTGTTGGCCACTAGGGTTCTATAGATCCCTCAAACATTACAAGCTATTGCCAATAGTGTTGGTTACCCTCTACAGCTTGATGAGAAGACCCTATTGGTGAAGTCACCACACTTTTATGCCATAGACCATGGAGAAATCTAGCTGGTATTCATCTGGAAGCTTCACTTCTACTGGATTGCATTTGTAGTGCTGGGAGGTGCTCTACATGATACTGGAAAAGAGAAGCAGTCATCGATTTTACCCGGCTAGCAACACCAAAGGCTACAATAAGGACCTGGCTGCGAGATAAGCCCACTTATGAAACAGAGGCTCACACGTTACGGGAGCAACCAGCAGCCTTTCTCTTTTCTTTAAGGTTGGACTTAAGGCCAGTTCCACAGACAGAACCCATACCCAACACTGCTGAGGTGGCCAGGAAACTGAATCTACATAGGTCATGGCCTAGAGGGGAAAAATCTACTATGATTCTGTTAAAGAAAGAGCAATAAAATGACTTCTAAGAACATTCTGCTATACCCACAGATGAAGACATCAGAAGGGAAAGAAAACCTTAATAAAACAGTTCTCCCAGACCTAACAGGGTAGATGCATAGAGACCTTGACAGCACGTGGGAGACCCGCACAGGCTCAAGCCAGAGAAAATCCCAGCACTGAGGAGGGAAGATGCGCACAGAGTTCACCCACAGTCAGGACTACTGGCTGGCCACTCATAGCTGCTGAAAGAAGGAAAACCAGTGTTCTTCCAAGGAGTAATTAATATTGGGTATACCAACAGGCTAGAGACCAGCGTGGTTAGCACACACCAGTGTTCTTCCAAGGAGTAATTAATATTGGGTATACCAACAGGTTAAGAACCAGGAGTGGTTAGCACACACCAACTGGACCCATAGCTTTTTTTTTAAGAGACAGAGAAGACATGAGGTGGAAGAAGGTCAGGGAGAAGCCAGGGAAGAGAATTAATATGATCAAAATATATTGTATGAAATTCTGAAAGAAAAAAACGTATTTTAAGCTTTTTTTCTCTTGAAGTGAAATAAAATTTGTATCGTTCCCTCAAAATATCAAACTATAGCTAACAAAAAAATTATTAAGCAAGTTTAAAAAGTTAATATATTTTTTTAAAATAATGTTATTTCCTGACTCATCCATGAAAAACGTCTAGAAACACATGTGATCGAACAACAATAGTACTTTCTCTAGAGAAATGTTCGATCCAAGACTGAGGGGTGGGTGTAGGTTGATTTACGAGATCAACCTGCAGAATCTCAGAGGACTCAAGCATAAGAGCCAAACTGAAGGGACTCGCAGGCCAGTAACTCCTGCTTGCAATCACTGCACTGGACAGCACCTCAAGAGGAAAGGAGATGAAATGTGAGACCGAGATGTCTTCTTGGCTCGCAAGCATCTTTGGGCAGCTGCTCCTGCCTTTTACCTTTCACCTCCACCTGGCTTACAGGCTCTCCTCCCACTGATCTCGCCGTCCTAGATCTCCCTGCTCTTTTCCCTTCTGTTTCTGGAGTTCCAACCCTAGTGTCTTGTTCTCTGCCCTATTACATGAACTGCTTGGTTTAAAGCTTGAAGCAGCATGCATGCAGACGAGTTCCATCTCCAGGAATCTCTCTTGAGTTTCAGACATATGCTGTCACCTTGGCACACCCACTTGGATGCTTGTCAACAAATGAACCTCAACACACCCCAACCTCCCAACTCCCAATGTGGTCTCTATTCCAGCCCTTCCATTCTTTTGCCTCACTACAGTTTACAAACCTTTAACAGCTCTAGTCACTCTTTGGTTTCTATGGGGAAAGAGTCCAGGACCACCCTCCCTCCCCAATCAAAGGCACAAAAAGCCCAAGTTCCTTCTATATAGAAGGTGTCATGTTTGCACATGACTTACCCCATTCCCTCATATCCCTCAATCACCTCTAGGTCGCTTACAGTACCTGACAATGTAGATGCCGTGCAAACAGTTCCTATACTATGCTTCTTAGGGAACAGTGAGAAGGGAAAGTCTACAGACACCCAGTACAGATGCCATTTCTGTTTTTAAAGATTACCTTTAGAACATTCTTGGTTTAATCCAAAAATACAGGCCACAGATACAGATGGCCAATTGTATGTGCACAGATCCCCCTCCTTGGCAATTCCAGGTTGAAAAGAAAAGTTTATTGGGAACCTTTTGGACATTAAAACTTCTCATCTGTCTAACTCTCTCACCTGTCATCAAAAATACTTAAAATATTACAAGTAGTTGGTTCCTATCTACTAAGCACTGATTTCTTGGCAAATTACCAGGTCATGCCTAAACTTTCTCACCAAATGTGTACAGACACTTCTGTGTGCTGACATTTGCCATCTTCAGTTTGTAGCAAACCACAAACCATTCAAATCATACTTACTGGACCTGGAATCTAGCATATCATTTCCTTTAAAAAAAATTCTCTCTCGAGGTAATGGTTTCTTTCACCTGCTTGACCAACAACAGTGGCTTTGAGTACAACTGTCTTCCAGTCCGTAGATGGGGAAAATCTGTGGTTAGAGGAGTCAGTACCAGCCATTGCTGGATCACAGTGGTTACTTATCTGGCTGCTTCTCCCCCATGCTGTCTGAACTCCTACAATGAACAGAGTATCCTCACAACTAGGCATTAATCCTCAGACTAGGAATGCTGCTGCTAGTCCAAGAACAATAGCAAGAAGAATCACTCAGGAAAACTGACAGTGTCTTCTGTGTTGAGTGCCTGTGTAAACATAATTTTATTTAATCCTTGTAAACTTGAGAAGCTGACACCATTATCGTTTCAAATAGGAGATAGCAAAAGCTCATCAAGTAAAACAAATCACCAGTGGCCTTGTAGCTAGCAGATGGCATCTTCAGCAGCCAGATTCCAGTGAGTCTTACCACAAAGTCCATCACTAACACTACACTACTCCTCAAATCTTGTTCCTGCTTCAACACTAGCAGTCTCTGCATATCCAGACTTTGTCTTAGGACTCCTTCAGAGCTGAGCATCTACAGAGAGCCCACCTTATCAGCCCTTACCCATGTGGTAAGCCTCACAGGGCTGGACAGAGGCTTTGCCAATAACAAAAAACAGTATGGTAAGAGTAAGACCTGACTAGAGTTCTTCAGAATGTCAAAGTCTTGTCTGGAATGTCCTCTCAAGGCAGGGATGTTGAGGAGTCTGTCCCCAGCAGATGGCACCACTGGGAAGAGAGAGGAGCTAGGAGGCAGAACCTTAGGTATAAGAGAAAGGCCCAGGGGCAAGCCCTTGAAAGGGATACTAAGGGTGGGTCATGCACGCCCATTTAATTCCTGCACTCAGGAGGCAGAGGCAGGCAAATCTCTGAGTTAGAGGCCAGCCTGGTCTACAGAGTGAGTTCCAGGACAGCCAGAACTACAGAGAGAAACCTTGTCTTGAAAACAAACAAACAAACAAACAAACAAAACAAAACTAACCAACCAAAACAACATCAACAACAAAAAACCCAACCAACAAACTAACCAAAAAAAACCCGTGTACTGAGACCCTGGTGCCTTGCACACTTGCTCTCTCACTCTCTCTCTCCCTCCCTCTCCCCCTCCCCCCTCTCAACCAGCTGTGACAGGTGAGAAACTGCTGCACTGTGTCCTCTCTACTGTGCTCTGCCTCACCAAGTGACTACAGAGACTGAAACTGAGCCAAAAACCTAACTTTCTCCTTTCAAGATGACTTTCTGAAGTATTCTATCGAGTCGACAAAGGGCTAACTAACTGAATGCACGGGAAAATACCATTTCACTTGGCCCCATGGACACGTGCAGTTTCTTCTGGCTGTCTCTCCAGCGAAAATGCTGGGTTGAGGAATCCTGGGTCCTCCCCATTCCAAGTCCTACAGCTCTTGTCCTAAGTGTCACCCTCTGGAATAGATCCAACATCAAAGATGTAGCACACCTCAATAGACAAAAATCAGTGTGTCAGGGCCAGTGTGCAGGCTCAGTCGATAAAGGCCAAGCCTCATGGCCTGAGTTCAGGTCCCAGGAACCACAAGGTAGAAGGAGAAAAGTGACTCCTACATATTGACCTCTGACTCCACACATGTGCCATGACGACGTGCATACACACATGTACACACAGCTACAGTGTTGGGCCAGAGCGAGCGGGGTCATCCTGAGTTCAGTTCCCAATAGCCACATGATGGGTCACAGCCATCTGTACAGCTACAGTGTATTCATACACATTAAATAAATAAGTAAGTAAGTAAGTAAATAAATAAATAAATAAATAAATAAATCTAAAGGAAAAAAAAAAAAAGAAATCCTCATGGAGAGCCAAGGCTGCTGAAGAGACAAGCACGGCCATAACAAATGGTCTGAAATGATGAAGGGCAATGAGAAACCCTAGTATGTTTCTACAGGGCCTGCTAACAATCTGTGTGCGCACACGGTGCCGCTCCCTTTGCAGCCAGCAGTGCTCCCTGTTAGTAAACAGCTGTGCTCAGGCCTCCTGGACTGCAGCTCAGGAGACCGCACACCTACGAGACAATGAACCTGTTCAGATGGTGTACTTAGAAAACAATGTGTATATGTCTGCAGTGGCAGCTTCTGTAACTATTGTCATCACAGCTAAATTACTAACCATGCGACTAGAGTTGGCTAGTTTGTCCCACACCGAATAAATGCCGAGATACAAAACTGCCTGCCATGACTTATATTTTTTCTTTAGATTTATTTTTATCCTTTTTAAAATTGCATGTATGCATGAGTACTTGCATGAATGTGTGTGCCATGTGTAAGAGTGTGTGTGTGTGTGTGTGTGTGTGTGTGTGTGTGTGTATGTGTGTGTGGTGTCAGATGCCCCGGAGCTGGAGTTACAGATGACTGTGAGCTACCCCATGTGAGGGCTGGGAATTGAACTCGGAATCCTTAGAGGAATCTCTCTCTCCCCCACAGCCCCCCTCCCTTTAGAGGACTCTCTCCCCCCACAGCCTCCCCTTTCCTCCTTCTTCTCACTATGCATCCCTGGCTATCTAGGAAATATGTGGGTCTGGCTGGCCTTGAATTCTGCCTTTCGAATGCTGGTGTTACAGTCATGTCAGCACAGCTACAGAGAGCATTTGTAATCAGTGACCCATCATCCTGCAGCCTCAGCACAGGGTTTTTGGTAGGGAAGTGTCTTAGTTAGGGTTTACTGCTGTGAGCAGACACCAGGACCAAGGCAACTCTTACAAGGACAGCATTTAATTGGGGCTGGCTTCCAGGTTCAGAGGTTCAGTCCATTATCATCAAGGCAGGAGCATGGCAGCATCCAGGCAGGCATGGTGCAGGAGGAGCTGAGAGGTCTACATCTTCATCTGAAGGCTCCTAGTGGAATACTGGCTTCCAGGCAGCTAGGATGAGGGTCTTAAAGCCCACAGTGACACACCCACTCTAACAGGGCCACACCCTCTAATAATGCCACTCCCTGGGCAGAACGTATACAAACCATCTCATCACAGGAATGAATAACAGAATACCCAGACGTTAGCTCCATGAATGAGTTTTCCATTTCTTGCCACCCTTAACACTCACATCTCAAGTAAACATAAAAACACTCTTCATTATTTGTATTAAATGAAAGCACAAAGAACAGAGGAAAATGAAATTCATGAGCTGTTTAAAAGCAATTTAATGTGATGGTTTCTGCTCCAGTTCTTACCAACTAATGTTTCAATGACTAAGCATGCACCTTCAAGTTGGCAAGTATCTGATTTCCCACTGCTCTTCTCTGACAGAAGTGCTGGTTTACAATGAAGTGCATCAGCCGGAGAACACATTCGGAGAGGAGGCATACTCTGGGTTTAAATATGGTTTTCAGGTTTGGGGGGAATATGTAGGGGGGGCTAGCTCCAAATAAAATATTATTATCAAAATATGCTTTGATTGTTCATTTCCACACACAGCTGCACAGTGGTTAAAGAAAGGGGTCTAGAGAGAGATGGCTCACCAGTTAAGAGCTCTGGTTGCTCTTCCAAAGGACCTGAGTTCAATACCCAGCACCCACATGGCAGTTCACAAATCTCTGTAATTGCATTTCCAGGGGCTCTGACACCCTCGCACAGACATACATAGAAGCAGAACATCAATATACATTTTAAAAATTAAAAAAGAGAAAGAAGTGTATAAAGTTTGGGCTACTCTATTTGGATTTTGGAACTTTACCAGTCCAGTATGTCCTTTAAGGTAGGGATTCCTAGGTTTCCACAGTGGGGAAATGAACATTAAGTAATACCACGGTCACTTGCAAGGCAGAGACAGGAGAATTGCAGTAATTCCAGGCCAACTTATTTTACACAGCATATGCCAAGAATACCAGGGTTAGCTGTTGCATGTACATGTGCGCATACACACACACACACACACACACACACACACCACACACACACACACACCACACACACACACACACACACACACACACACACATACACCACTGCATTCTAAATCAGTCAACCCCAGATTTCAGAGCTTATGCTAACCTCTCACCCAAATGCAAATGTCCTCTCTGATCATCACTTCTAAGGGCTTCACCACCAGCTTCTGGGCATCTTTGTCTAGTCTCAGAACTTACACTACCCACACTAGCTACCCATCTTTCTGGATGCTGCGATATATACTTGTATTAATCTGACTTCTCTTGTAAGAACAGGAATCCTGACTCATTTATTATGTATTTCTGATTCCTAGGAACAATGTCCAGCATGTATAAACAGGAACTCAAACTTTTCTTGAGTACATAGGTAATACAGCGAGAGTGCTTTGAACGTTGGACAGCTGTTAGACATCATTATTTGAGCATTCGAATCCATGCTTTTCTTTTCTTTCTAGGCAGTTTTCCCCATTATCTTTGCAGGTCTTCTTTACATCACCTGAGTGTCGCGCTGATTAACTTCTACTTGAAGGGACTCTTTGTTTTGGTGTTAGGGATTGCCATGAATATAGACGATTCATTGAGAAGTTCATCACAGGCATTTCATTTGTCGCATTTGGCTTTCTTATTTTGAGACAGGATCTCATGCTATCCAGGCTGGCCTGATGTCCTTATGTAGACCAAGCTGGCCTCAAGTTCAAAGAGGCCTGGCTCAGCCTTTACAGTGCTAGGATTCCAGGAGTATTCCATCCCCACAGCTATTTACCGAAGGGTACGTTAAGAACCGCATTCTGCTGCTATGGCACTGAGAAACAGCCTCTACCAGTCAGGAACTGTCTCATCACACTGACTGGGTCTGCCCCAGTCACCTCTCCAATACAGTGTGAGGAAGGTCTGGATAGGGGCATAATGCTACAGGACTGGGAGGGGGAGTTTGCAAAGGGTCTTGAGTGCTTGCTGGAAACCTCAGTAATTACGCAGTTCATAGGGGCCCTTTAAATTCCTTAACTCATTATGGCTGAAGTTCTAGTTTTTGCTGGCAATAGTAACATCCCCACAGGCTAGCCAGCTTACTATGGAGTTCTCACAAACACAGGTCAGATGCTCCTAAGACAGGCCTAGTGCAGCATATGCTCTCCACAAGACAGGAAGAGCAGGTACATGTGCAGATAAACACACACATACACAGTGTCAGTACAAGACGGCAGAGTGATCTCTTTTAAAAGGATCACTCTTTATTTTGAGACCATGTCCTCCTATCAGTTTGCTATTAGCTAAGTACAACGAGTTCACGGTGAGTTCCCCCTACACGTCAATATTTGAGAAACAACTGGCAATGTTGTTCCACAGCCAAAAGGCTTTTATTTTTTACTTTTTGCAACTCATATCTGTCCATGATATTTTGAAATCTAGGACACACTGTCTTAGTTCGGGTTTTATTGCTGTGAAGAGACACCATGACTCTTACAAGGCAACTCTTATAGAGGAAAACATTTAACTGGGGCTGAATTACAGTTTCAGAGGATCAGTCCATTATCATCATGGTGGGAGCGTGGCAGCATGGAGTCAGACTTGGTGCTGGAGGAGCCAAGACTTCTACATCTTGATCTGAAGGCATCCAGGAGGAAGCTCTGGGTCACACTGGCCAGCCCTGAGCATATATATGAGACCTCAAAGCCCCAACTCCACGGTGACACATTTCCTCCAACCAGCTACACCTCCTCCAATAAGGCCACACCTCCTAATAGTGCCGCCCCCCATGGGCCAAGCGTACTCAAACCACCACAGACACACAGACAAGAAGAGCAGAGAGGCCACCTAGCCAAACTTCACATGCAGAGGGATTATTCTTTATTCATTAACAACTGTTTCTTCATGGAATAAAGGTCAATTTTCTTTAAACTACTGAACCAACAGTTGTAATACAAACAACATTAATAAGAATTTTCTGGGTGTTTGAAAATGACATGGGTCTTACACAGGAAGTACTAAAACCGTGTCACATCTGCTACTATGAAGTAATACTTGACTGTCTTGGGTTCTTTAGCTTCACCTGTCATAGGTAAACTGAAAGCATTCGGAACATGTATTTGATATGTTTAACTCTTGCCTACAAAATCTTACACTGGGATATTCACAGCTGTCTTCAACCCCCAAACTTCTAATCCACTGGGTCTCCCCATGTCACCAGGATTCGCCCATCATGGCCTTGCCTATCTATCTCCTTTCCAAAATCAGACGGACACTGGGACACTACTATACTATCAAACACTCCCCAGAAGCACCACTCCAGCTCTTGCTTTATGCCCTACTTGCTTGGCCACCCCCACCATAATGAAGCCCAGCCATCCTGTTACTACTGTTCTACACAGATGCAAAGAGACCATGAGTCTCTACTTTGTTTTCTGACCAAAAATCCTTGATAACCTTGATAACCCTTGATAACCAAAACTAACTTGATAACCTCTGTACTTGAAACATACTCACTTCCCCCACTTCCAAACCTTCCATTCCATGCTCTCTCCTATGTTCCCAAATGCCAGCTGATGTTTCTGCACAGTTCATTAACAACACAGAAAATACTAGAGAACCACTGGGTCACCAATCTGCATCACAGCATCAAACCTAACTCCTGCCTCCTGGAGTCTCTGCCTTCATGAAGTGACTCTGCTGCTATCAAAGTCCAGAGAGTACAACAGGTGCTGCAAAAAGCAAAGGAATAAAGAGTCACCCACATCACACAGAACTGCTGGGTTTGTTGGCATTTTTTAGCTGGTCACGTTGACAAGCCTAATGCCAGTATAACAGCGGAGATGGACTTGGGTGGATGGAGTAGGTCGGATCAAAAACTGGAGAGGAACGGTAGGAGCTTATTAACAGCTACAAGGACATCTTTTAAGATATGGATAAATAGAACTAGGACCAGAGTTGGAAGGGAACAGGTAGTCTTAGAATAGCTGTCTCTTCTCACACTAGACACAGTGGCATGTTCTCATGCTTCTCCACATGTTCACATATGTGGTATGTGACTAGTTGGTCCCTGGATGCTGGTTCTCTGGAAAGGTTGTAGAACCTTGAGGTGAAGCCTTGCCAGAGAAAGTGGGTCACCAAAAGTGAACCTGGGGCTTCCTGTCGATTCTGTTTCTTCCCTTGCCAGCACGTCTTAATCTTAAATCATGTCTGTTTGATCTTAAATGTTTATTTGTATGGGTGTTTTTCCTGTATACATGCCTGTACATCTCATGTGTGTCTGCCTGGTGCCCACAAAGGCCAGAAGAGGGTGTCAGATCCTCTGGGACTGGAGTTACAGGTGGCTGTTTTCAACCATGTCAGTGCTGGGAACCTAACCTGGGTCATCGTCGGGGAAAGCAGTCAGTTTATCTACTGCTGAGCCACCACTCCAGTCCTAGTCAGGCCTGTTTTTAAGAGGAGTAATGTATATTCAGATGCACTTCATCTGACCAGGTTTTTTCTGATGTGTCTGTTTACAGAGACTAAATCCCTATGTGCTCGCTTGCTTGCTCCCTTCCCCTCTCACCTCCTCTCACTTTGTTGTTTTGTTTTTTGAGATAGGATTTCTCTGTGGAACAGAGCCCTGGCTATTCTGAAACTTGCTTTGTAGACCAGGCTGGCCTCAAACTCACAAAGATCCCCCTGCCCCTATCTCCCCAGTGCTGGGATTCAAGGTGTACGCTGCCATGTCCAGCCCCTGTGTGCTTTCAATAAAGATTGTACAGTCTTACCTTCAGTTTGAGTAGTTAAATAAAAACACAGCCTCAGTCAAACAACTCTCAGGCTTGAGTTACTTCAAAGATGGGAGTCATTCAAAGAAGGGGAGTCAAAGAAAGATATTGTTGTACACCCCCAAAATAAACTGTAAATCTTCTCCCTCGTTTCTGGAGAGAGAAGGGTGGCCATTTACTGGAGAAATTATGCATAGGGATATAGCAGGAAATCCAAATTGTCTCCAAATTAACAATTCCTGGAGACCCTAAATGCCACTGCACTCTCCCAGCTAGTTTAGAAGCTTCTCGAAGTCAAGGGCCAGAGTGTTTGTAGCTCAGGTCTAGATCACAGTGAAACCAGCTGGTCCCCAAACCCCGCCTGTGGTTACTTCCCCAGTTCTGAACTCCACAGACTCAGAGCTTGCCAGATCTAAATAATCACTCTCTGGTCTAGGACTTCAGGGTTACTATACTAGGAGAGGACAGGTAGAGGTGATTAGAACACGTGTGACTTACTCAAATAGGAAGCCACAAGCAATGCTGCTCTCTGACAGACTGACATCAGATTACTGTCATTGTAAAGAATTTAGAATTTAGCTCAGTGGAAAAATAATTCCCTAACACTAAGCCTAAGGTCCTGGATTTAGTCCCCAGCACCAGTGGCGGGGGTTGGGGGGTGGGAGGAGGAGATGGAAGGAAGGTAAATCCGTCTCATCTCCGTTCAATCTCCTATTTGGCCTGTGTAGAGCACAGATGAATCTTAGATAATATGCTTTCAAAACTTAAGCTGTGTTAATTCCACTCACTCCTGCTTTTCTATAAGTGGTTTTCTTCTTGGATCAAGTCAACATACACCGGCACCTTGCATGTCGCTGCTGACCTAAGAATGCTTCCCCCCGGGCATGTCAGTCAGTAAAGAGCACGTGAAACTCTTGCTTCACTCGGAACCTTCCTCATAAATATCACCCACTTCCAGCCTATGTCACCACCATCTAGTCCACAGTTAGTCACCCTCAGCATGCAGGAGTTCCACACCACATCATTCGCACAGAAACTGCCCGGTCTCTTTCAAGACAGGATGTTTTATGGGACATCTGGCTACTGCCCACTAGATGCCGGTAGTTCTCCACTCCTAACTTGGAATAACAAAGATGTCTCCAAGCATTGGCAAATATCTCTTAGGAGGCAGGATTTCCCCAATTGAGAACCACTGATTCCTTTTCATAAGGCATTTCCCTAAGTCCATTTTGCCATACTGACAGGATCTGGTCAACAGTACGTGACAACTCAAGGCATGTTGTAAGAATGTAGAAGCACGAACCTCAGAACCCAGGGGCCTGTGTGTGTCTGCCCTTGGGCTGTCTGTGCCACGCAGGCATCACCTGTGCAGTGCTAAGATGAAGCTCACTCCCAGTGCGGGTAACCCTAAGTCCGCCAGTCTTAAAGGAGGCCGGAACAACAGCACTTTGTGACAGGTCTAAGCTGGCATGCGGAGGCTCTGCTCCTGGACTTGAAGGCTAGACGGGGCTTCAAGCAAATGTCAATGGCGGACAGAAGCCCGCTGCAGATTCAGGCTCCTTCAGGGACGGAAAGCACAGACCTGCAGGCTTTTGGAGTAAGGGCCCACTCTCTTTTTGTTCTTTTGTTAGCAAACAGGCACTGAGGTATGGGCCATGACCCTCCCAAACACAACCTAGAATGCCATAGTCCAGAATGCTGAAGTCCTAAAAGATCAAAATTCCTGAAAGTCTGAATTCTCAAAATATCAAAATCCTAGTATTACAATTCTGGGGAAGAGTTTAAGTATTTTTTTTTCATTAAAAAATACTTATTTACAATGAAAGGTGATTTATCTGAGAAAGCATTTTAAAAGACTACAGTGGGCTAAGGAGAGAACTTAGTGCAGATACTGTTAGCAGTCAAGTACTGGGGCCTTGAGTTCAGACCCCCAGGCATCCACAGAGAAAGCCTAATGTGACTGCATGCTCCTGCACCCCAGCACTGGGACTTCAGACAGGCAGAACCCATCAGCAAGTGCTGGGTCAGTGACAGCTGCTGTCTCAAAGGTAAGGTGGGAGACAATAAAGGAGGATGCCAACCTCAACCTCTGGTGTCCACATGCATCCTCAAGGGCATAGACACGCACCCATGCACGCACAATTCCTAGGCCAGTCTGCACAATCAAAAGGCAATATTAGCATATATTTTTAATGTCTAAGTACTCTAGTACACTAGTGAGTTACACAAGCATAATAGTTCTCATTAGCTCAATCTCACTAGTCATAAAGTAGCACATAAACAAGCCACTACCACTGGTAAATGTGTGCACCAGTGTATAACTAGATCGACTTGAAACACTGTGACAAACTGTGTTTTTGAAGCGATCCAACAAACCCCAAATTGGGCCCAAAGCATCCAGATCTCAAGACATTTCTCTTTCCCAAAAGCAGATGTACACAAGGACACCTTTCATTTGATGAGTTAGTTTCCAGGCTTTAGTACACACAACACTTACACACAAGTCAACATTATGAAAATGTACTTTTAAGATCTCAAATTTGCAAAGCAAATGTATTAGAAAAAAATAAATTGGAATTCTATACAAAGCTTCACACAATCTATACCACCAGCCCTGGAAATGACGTGAGGATGAATACTCAGCCGGGCACACTTGAAGACCCATGCCAACAACTTAAGACAGAGGAGCAGGAACTACAGCAACAAAGTCAAAGCTGAAGAAACCCTGACACACCAAGCACATGACAGGTGAACATGCACTGCTACTGTGTAAATGACAGCAAAGCCCTGGCTCAGGCTCCCCATCATTAACTGTACCTTGAGGTTATACACCCCATGGACAGCAGCTCCTTCTAACAACATGGCCGTCCATCCGTCCATTCCTCAGAACTTGCACTTGCATGCCTTCCCACCTGTACACAGTTGGGTGAAGATCACAAAGTTGATGAAGACAATACTGGTAACAAACAGCAATGTCTTCCCATCTCACCTTCCTAACAGTGTGTTCCAACCAGTCCGTAAGTCACTGTGCTAACCACACCAAAGTGTGTGCAGCGTGGATTCACGAACAGTTCTCGCAGACATCAGCTGGGCCAGGTCCATCCTGCTCACTACCCTGCATCTTTCCCACATACAGGAATCACAAAACTCTCCCTAGAATTTTTATTTCTACTCCTTTTATCAATAGGCTTCCCCAGTGGGGATGCGGTTTGGGGATCCCAGCTCTTAGGATTCACATTTAGCATTCTAAGCTTCAAGGACTGCACTTTGGGGGTTTTAAACTTTAGAGATGTCACCATCTAGGATGGCAGCATTCTTGGAGTGTGTCTTTCAGGATTATGCCTGGCACTGTTCCTGGCTTGCTTCTAGAGAGCAGTAGAGACTCATCTGCTAATCACAGGCCACCTATGTATTATTATTCACTGCAGGCTTCCCATTAAGCCTGGGGGCTCATCTGACTGTCCAGACAAAAACAGAGCACTCACAGCAATATTTCCTGTCAAATGGACAAGGTACATATGAAGGCTTGAGCAGGCTCTAAAGGCATAGACACCCTGCGCTGCTATTCTCTACTGGTGCTTAGTGGGTCAAAATCCACATCTACAGCTTCATCGGGAAGTTCTCTATGACTCAGTCATAACATAAGAAATTTAAGCCTTGTTTACAATTGGTTTCGTACAGTATACTGATACCTGACCCTCCGTCCCACTGCCCAAAATGTAGACAGGTAGGATACTGCAGCCAATGCTAAAGTCTCATTGTAGGAGAAATCCGAGAGGCAAAATTACCCAGTAACCTGCTCTTAGAATGTTATACTTGCTTGGTTGTTTTCTTACAAATAAACAGAATGTGAAGTATGAACTTTTAGGGACTCAGAGACTGGTACTAATGGCTTTGTTGAGCAAGCACAGACTTAGAAGGTAAAAATTATCTTAAAATTAATGAAAAGCAAATATAAATAATGCCCAGGAATGAGCGCATGTGGACATAACTGTGTCCCAGCTACATCAGTCTTCAAAAATAATTCACACCCAGCACATTCTCCAGCCACCCTTTCTCTAGCTACCCATTCTTGGTCACAAAGTAGCCCAGGTAACAGAGATGAAGCTTGTGTGGGCCTAGCAACATAGACTAACATTCTCCAAAGCTGATCTGTCAATGGTATAAACAACACTAGCTCCCCAACCAGCACCATACACTGTGGGGAAGGGGAAGCGGTGTTAGTGGCTTACCTGCTGGTACACTAATCGTTGTTGTGCTGTGACAGATCTTTATCTATTTTCATCATCCTTACTGGATAGACGTTTTCTATAGATAAGGACTTGTCTATTTTCCACGGTATTACTACAAACCCTCTGCTGGAAGACATTCAGAGTAAAACATCCTGTCGTGGTGTTTTCACTTCCACAGCACTGCTTTTAATTTAAGGCAGAAATGTGTTTTTGCAGCGGATGAAGCATGAAAATGAGCTTGTGTTTGGAGAAGCCACCAGCCTCACTACATCTCCCAATTTGTAACTCTGATGCAGCTGGGTTGATACAACCCTGGCACGGCCTCTGAGACTGTGTTACAACGTCAGCTCAGTGGCAGAGCCTTGCAGAGCTGGAACAACATCTCCAGGATGCAAAATGTACTCCAAATCTATAACTGACACCTGGTGTCATGTGTCCTGTCCAGCATCTACAGGCAAGAACTAGGGCGCCATACGTATTAGGGGTAGCCCCTGTAAGGAGAGCCCTCACAGATCACTATAACTCTGGGTAATTCCCAGTGGGGTGCTTCTATCAGGCATCAGAGCAATGGTCCACTGAACGACAGTTGAGATTTCTCTGTGACAGGGAATCAACAGGCAATGACATTTACTTACTAGCTGGAGTGACTGATCCTGTCAAAGGAAAACTGAGCTCTGTCACAGAACACCTGTATGTGGTGTATGTCTTACGTGAAGGGGCTCCAATAGGCCCCTCTTCCTGCTGTAAATGAACTAAGTAAATGGGAAATTATATCAAGCCAAGATAAGCAAGACTTCTGATGGCACAGACCCCTGAAGAATGAGTTTGTTCACTCCCCCAGGCAAGGAACTACAACAGTTGACTAACTGCTGAGGCCAAAGGAATACAGTCTTAGTAGTAGAAAAAGGTTTACAAATATATCTAAGACCACACAACTGACACAGAAACAAGGACGTGAAGATATTTCTTCCTTATTTTGCTATGAACGTATCTGAGTACAAATTCTTTTCTTTTCTTTTTTTTTTTTTTTTGTTTGTTTAAAATTCTCCTTCCCATTTCCCTACCATCTAAATGAAAGTGTTAACATTAGCACTCCTTAGCTTCGTTTTAAGGAAAAATTGGGATGTCTTTTGTTATTTAGAACGGCTGCTCCACTGTAGACAAAAGAATAATCTTGCTATTGTCTTTATTTGCAAGTTAAATCCGGTTTTGAGTAATATAGAGACATTCCAGACTTTCAAAAGAAGGCCAAATTGACAAGGGATAGGCTACTATGGTTTCTACTGTGTTCACTGAGTAAAACTAGAACTAAGTTTCCAGAATTTCTCTTCCCTGTGGTCCTGGGTTAGAACTGGCCACAGGAGAAACTTACCCAAGGTTTGGAAGCAGACATGAGAACAGTAGAATTCATATGTGCTAAAGGTCAGTGCAGAGCCAGACACAGCTGCAGTGTGTGACACAGCGGATGCGCAGGCTTGTCATCCATGTGCAATGGCCAGGCCACACGGTGCCCTCAGTCACCCTGCACAGGTGCTGTCTTAGGAGACAGAAAACAGTGGGCAGCCCTGTTCCAGTGTGTCCTTGCAGATCTCTGTGTGGACTGGATCTCCCTCACCTCCTTCATCTTGCCTTTCTGACTCCTGGCCCTGAGTTCTAGCCACCTAACTCCTGTGTGTGAAGCAGCAATTATACACAGAATGCTTAACCATCTCCCACAACCATGCATGTCCAATCCCACAGTGAAAACCTTATCTCTACCACTCATAGGCCCCCACCTCCCTGAATTCTGAACTCCAATGCATTGCTATGTCAGAGCCCCGTGTGTCACCACTATGCTGTTGTATAAGCTTCACTAAGATGAAATTAATCTTTCCCAATTAAAAAATTCTTCAAACACTATTTTTAGAAGACAGAGGAGAAATATATTACTTTAAGAAGAAGCAAGATACACATGGAAGACAAAAACAGTTTCTCACAATAGCCCCCAAACCTTGTTCATCAAGCTATTACCAACAATTTCTAAGGAGTAAGAATACAAATATGATGATTCAGAAAGCATAGCAGGAGAAAAACATTAGATTCTAGTACACATGTGACACTATCAAAATTACCTTCAACCTCCCCCCCCCCCCCGTAAGTTCTGTTTTTGCATGAGGGTCCAGTGAAATCAAGATGTCTCAGTAGGATACCACAAGCATGCTTGAAGCAGCGATCAATCCAAATAAATTTGCATTCAGCAGAGGAACATTATCTTAGTTAGGGTTTTACTGCTGTGAACAGACACTATGATCAAAGCAGCTCTTTTTTTGTTTTTTGTTTTGTTTTGTTTTTGTTTTTTCGAGACAGGGTTTCTCTGTATAGCCCTAGCTGTCCTGGAACTCACTCTGTAGACCAGGCTGGCCTTGAACTTAGAAATCCTTCTGCCTCTGCCTCCCAAGCGCTGGGATTAAAGGCGTGCGCCACCACCGCCCAGCCTAAAGCAACTCTTATAAGGACAACATTTAATTGGGGCTGGCTGACAGGTTCAGAGGTTCAGTCCATTATCATCAAGGTGGGAACATGGTAGCATCCAGGCAGACATGATGCAGACAGAGCTTCGAGTTCTACCTCTTCATGTGAAGGCTACTAGTGGAAGACTAGCTTCCAGGCAGCTAGGATGAGGGTCTTAAAACCCACACCACAGTGACACACCTACTCCAACAGAGCCACACCTTCTAATAGTGCCACTCCTTGGGCCAAGCACATACAAACCATCACCTTCCACTCTGGCCCCAACAGGTTTGTTCAAACACATGAGTCTATGGGGGGCTATACCTAGCCATAGCATAATTTAAAAAGTACATTTGGTCCAACGTCCAAAGTCCCCATAGTCTATAGCAGTCAGTCTCAACAATGTTAAAAGTTCACACTCTCTTCTGAGAGTCATCTGATTACTTAATTATAATCCCCAAAGCAAGGCAGGAAACCAGCTGGGCAAACTCCAAACTCTAAATCTCCATGTCTGATTTCAAGATGGTCTTCAGATCTCCAACTCCTTTTTCATCTTTGTTGATTGAAACAAACTTCTTTCTCCTGGGCTGGTTCCACTCCCTGTTAGCAGCTTTCCTCAGTAAATAGCCTAAGGCTCTGGAATCTCTAACTTCTTGGGGTTTCCTAGGCAACTTCAATGTTACAGCTTCTTGTTTCAAAGTCTGGGATCCACACATGATCTTCTGGGCTCCTTCAAAGGGCTGGTGTCACTTCTCCAGCTCTGCCCTCTGTAGCACTCTAAGCTCAGGTTGACCCACTCCACTGCTGCTGCTCTTCCTGGTGATCATTCCATGGTACTGGCATCTCCAGTACACTGGGGTCTTCTGCTGCAACTAGGCTTTACCAGTAGCCTCTCATAGGCTCTTTTCATTTTGCCAAGCCTCAACTCCTTTGCATGACCCCTCCAGTCCTGGGCCATTAACTACAACTGAGTAGTAATGGCTTTCTATGGCCTCTCAAAATGCCAAGCCTCAGCTGTTCTTCGTGATCCCTTCATGCCTTCGAAACCCGTACCACCTGCATGACTCTTACACATTACCAAGTACAGCTGCAGCACAAGGTACAACTTTGGCTATCTCTGGGAACATAGTTTATTTGTGCTCTCAAAAAAACACTTCCCAGAACATTTCACCTCAGTGATGCTGGTCTCTTCTTAATCACCAATTTCTTAGCTTCAGCTAACCAGCATCAATTGTCCCTTCTATTTTGCCTCTAAAGCCAGAGCCATGTGGCCAAACCTGCCAAGTTCTGCTACTTGCAGGAGCTGGAAGATGGCCCTATTGTTCTATTACATTATCACCAGCTTCCTCTTTTCCACCTCATTCACTGCCTAAGCTTGGCTGTCCTAGAACTTGCTCTGTAGACTGACTCTGAACTCAGAGATCTGCATGCTTGTCTCCTAAGCGCTGGGATTAAAGCTGTGGTCCACTAAGTCTGAATTTAAGTTTTTTCTCACCCAGAACTTGCTCTGTCCCAGGCTGGCCTTGAATTCAGAGATCTATTTGGCTTTATCTCCTGGGATTAAAGGTGTGTATGACCATGCCTGGATCTAAACTTAGCTGAGTAGGATTTTGCCCCACAGTCCCACTACTTTAATGTGCTATCTTCTAGAACACAGGATTCAGCTCCATTTCACTTCCTGATACCCTTTTAATACCCAAACCATACATTTTATATTTTTTCTTTCTAAGTTTTCTATGCTTGTTCAAAATGCTCTTCATGAGACTTAACCAGAAAACAAAGTCTCTGCTAGGCTCTTTTGAGACTTCCTTTGTCAATACAATTAATATAAATCTCTTTACCTTAGCCTCATGTAGGCAAAAAAACAGCTAAATTCTTCACCAAAATACCACAAAAACAGTCTCTATACCACATACAGAAATTTCTCTCCTCTGAACCCTCTTGGGCCAGGTCTGCACAGTTCAATTCACTCTCAGTAACAAAGTCTTCCATATTCCTCCTAGGATGGCCCATTAAGCCCCACTTAAAGCATTCCATGGCTTTCCAAATCCAAAGTCCCCAAATCCACATTCTTCCAAACAAAAGCATGGTCAGGCCTAGCACAGCAATACCCCACTCCTGGTATCAACTTCTGTCTTAGTTAGGGTTTTACTGCTGTAAACAGACACCATGACCAAGGCAACTCTTATAAGGACAACATTTAATTAGGGCTAGCTTACGGATTCTGAGGTTCAGTCCATTATCAAGGTGGGAACATGGCAGCATCTGGGCAGGCATGGTGCAGGCATAAGAGTTCTACATCTTCATCTGAATGCTGCTAGTGGAAGACTGGCTTCCAGGCAGCTAGGATGAGGGTCTTAAAGCCCACACCCACAGTGATACAGCTACTCCAGTAGGGCCACGCTTCCTAGTAGTGCCATTCCCTGGGTTGAGCATATACAAACCATCACAAACATGGTCTACATGAAAAACATATGGGGAAAGGCGCGTGTGAAGAAACAAGGATTTGGGGCAGAGGGGAAGTACACTCGTCAGCAACTGATTCTCTTTACGTTGGCTCTGGATCTGCAACTCTCTGGTTCCCATGTTGAGAACTTACTATTGAAAAGTATGTTACATGAGCCTAACAAACTGACAGCCATCCAGTTGGATGTGCCTTCCCCTCAGGGAAGGAAATGTGCCTAAAGTCACACATCTTATGGTCAGACGGTAATAAATAGAGAGGAGTTTGCTCTATAAAGTGTGGGCTCTTAAGCATCACAGAAGAACCCAGGTGCACCCACGCCCACCAAGGCTGTCCACGACTCTGCTCTAGAGAAGGCTAGCCTTCCACTTGGGCTCTCTCATATTCAGTGAAGCATCAGCAAACCAGACAGTTACAGTTCATATTATACATTTAATGCCTCTTTGGTATACAAAGTAATGTAAACTCAAGATGCAAGAAAACCGAAACTTCTTTAAAAATGAAGATGACAGTCCTGTCACCCTGAGACAGATACAGTGAGATGCCGACATGTTTGCATGTCCAGCCTTTGCCTCAGTGTAGTAACTGTAATACGGTGAGCAGCAGCAGCTTACAGAGGTTCTATGTGTAAGTGCTCAATCACAGCCCGCAATACTTCAGGAGACAGGCTCTCTGATTCCACTTAAGCCTATGGCATAAAGAAGTGACTTCTCCAGGTTACCGGGGTCTAGCTTTTACTGAGCAAGGAATTATTGAGAGCCACTCTCTCTGGTCCTCCTCGAGCCAGCCCTCAGGCCAAGATCAGGGAGCAGCCCTCAGGCCAAGATCAGGGAGCAGCCAAGATGACTTTGTAGTTTAGAGACTCTCTCCCAGCTACTCCTGGACTCTCCAAACCTTTCCTCTGGGAGGTCTTCACTCACCACAGCCTGCCAGGAGACAGTGAAGTTTATACAACCGAGTCTCCAGAGAATAAATGAACACATCTGCCTAAATTAATTCTAAAAATACAGTGTTAGATTCCCTTGCAAACTTCCACATGGTTTTATTCCCATAGTACCAAAGTGTTATAGCACATTCACCTCAGAAATTGCAAGGTTTTTTTTTTTTCTTTAAATCATTACATTTGGTTAACACTATAGCAGTCAAAACTTTATTCTAGGACTTCAATTCAGTTACATTAAGCAAATCTACCAAATCCAGTAATTATTCAATGTGCACATCATTTTTTAATGACCTGGAATTTCAGTTGGTGGCTTTAACTATGTACCTGAACACAGTGAGAGAGGTTTCCATCCAGCATGCCTTGGAAGTTCACAAAAAACATTAACCAGGACTTTAAAGGTAAGTATCGTGTCTCGGGCTGTTGAGACGGTAAAGGCACCACGGCCAACCCTGATGCTCTGAGGTTAACCCTAGGGCCTGAGTGGCAGGAGGAGAGAAGTGCCTCCCACAAACTGTCCTCTGACCTCGTGTGTAGTGGGACACACGCACCACTACAGTGCCCCTCCCTGCTTGTAGTAAAACATTTTTAAACGTGTCTACGGGACACTACTCTAGATCTTTAAATCCTTCATTACTTCTAGAAAACAAGTAGATATTCACTGCATGCATTTACTAACCATTTCCAGCATAGCTATTCCGTACACAGCACACATGCCCATGCGGAAAGGAGAAGGTATTTTCCTGGTAGAGCCTGGCTGCTTTTAAAGCAGCAAGTGCAGCTCAGCAAACTGTGCTCACCACTGCTTGATGGATGTGGTAATCCTGAGGTCTTGGTCTCGAGGTGCACATCCTTACATGCAGGTCAGGCTTACAAAAGTTACAGTTCAGTTTGAAAGCCTGTCACAGACTACATCCACAATAGGCTCAGCAAGGCAAGCAACACTGGATCCCGGGGACAGGGCCACCTCCTCCTCCACACGGGCTTTCGCCATCTTGTTTTCCTCTTCTCCTGGAGAAGAGGGGAGATGGGAAGGTGACGCAGCTGTGTGCGTTCCAGACAGTCCTTCTTAGGTGTCCTGTAGGTACTGTGACTCAGTACAAAGCACTGACACAGCATGTCTGAGGCTCTGGGTTCCATCACCAGTACTAAGCAAGCCTCAGTTTAAACAAGTGTCCGCTGGTGCACACACTTCTTTCTAGTTGGTGATATTCAAGTAGTTACGCATAAAGAATCAGGGTGGACCAATACCATGAATTAGTACTGCTATTCAGCTGTATATCATTTCTGTGAAGTGTGCAAGATAGTTTCTATGTACCAAAGTGAGAGGTAAGAGTTTAAAGAGAGAAAGTTGTATGACTTGTTGGAGAGAAACTAGCCGACAATTCATTTGCATCCCAGCTTTCTGACTTCTACTGCTAGGCTGTTGGAGACAGACTGGGAAACTGCCCTTGAAAAGCAACGATGCCACTCTTAAATTAAACGAAGATAACAGATAGTATTATAAACACAGTCCGACTCAGAGAAAAAGCAGGAGGTAAACAAGCTTCCTCCTAGGTTGACTGTATTCAACTGGCTAAAAGCAGAAAGGCTCACAGCCTGTCACCAACTTCAGCACGTGTTAACCTTTTCTATCCCAGTGGTTCTCAACCTTTGATATCCAAACAACCCTTTCACAAGGGTTGCCTAAGACCATCAGAAAACACCGGTATTTACGGTATTTACGTTACAACTCATAACAGTAGCAAAATTGCAGTTATAAATTAGCAACAAAGATAATCTGATGGTTGGGATCACCATAACAATGAGGAGCTGTACTAGAGGTTCACAGAAATAGGAAGCTAAAGTCACAGTCTAGCCCCTTTTATACCAGCTTAAGTCTGTAGTCTTCCTTAAGTCTACAGAGATGGCCTTCTGAGCATCGAGGAACTGAAGGTTCCTAAGGCTTCTCTGACCTTGCTCCTAATACATATCACCATAGTGAGACCTATTTGGGATCTCACTATAAAATGGGAATAGTCTCTTAACTACTGGAAGAGAAAAATGTATTCAATTCTTATGTTTCTAAAAATAACCTTTCTTGGAGAAGAGCAGACCAATTCCTTATGCAATACCAAGAGGTCAGCCTTGAAAACATACATTCAAGTAACAGTATGCAGATTATATTTAAGAATGTTCACACACATATGCATATAACAACAATTAATGAAAAAGAGTCCATGAATTTGAAAGATGGCACTGAAGGGTTGTGGGGACGGAAGACGGCCAAGACAGAGACAGTGCAGGAGAGGATGCACTACTCCGTCAGATCCTGAGGAGCGTTCACCAGTGTCCTAGTGTGAAGTCCTGTGCTAAGACCGACCTGCAAGTACAGGGTAGACACTGAAGACCTGGCTGAAGTAGCTTGGAGAGGCCCAACTACTGTGGTCAAGCCTGTTTCCCAGATCAAAAGGGTCTCTGTAAAAAAGGGGTGGGGTGCTGGTGACAGTTTTCATGGGCAGCAACTAGCAGTCTGCTGGATTTCAGGTCTAGGGTGTTCATGGCACACAGGCTCCAAGTCTCCAAGTCAATCAAGGTGACCTCCCACTAAATCCTCCTCAGGGTTGGGTAGCCCCTGGACTAGTTCTTGCTAAGGATATTGGGCCCCTCTACTCTGTCCAGTCCTCTCCCTCTGCCTCCTGTCCTGTCCCCTCCTTCTCACCAGTGTGACTTGCACTTGGCAAGGGAGTCCTCCTCCATCTTCTCCAGCAGCCTTTGTCTCCTGTTCTCCTCAGTCAGATGACAGGGAGCTGTAACTTTCTACTGCACTTGTTTCCTCTGAGCCCTGCTCCCTCTGGGCTGAGAGTCAGTCACCCCAGAGCAGGGCTCCGGTTTCATTGCTTTTGTCTCCTGACCATCTTCAATTATGATGAAGCAAATAGAAAAGGCACTGGAAGAAAACCTCTTTTAGGCAGTGAAAGCTGTGCCTCTGAGCCCAAGGGGAAGGCAGCCATGCTGACCCTGCCACCATACCCTCTACCAGCAGGCCATGAAGACACTGCACAGTGCCTTAGCTGTTCACTCCTTAACTCAGCTGAGAAGACCGCCCAGGCGCCAAGGACATGGCGGGGCTTGCCTACAGTTTGGGTGTTTCTGGTCTTTTATTTCCGTGTGTGTCCAGTCTCCATGGCTAGCCACATAGAGCAGGGAAAATGGAGGGAAGGTGGGCTCTTTCTTAACTCCTTTGATCTGGGAGCTCCAGGTGTCTTGTGCAGCTCCTGCGTAACCGCTAAACCAGATAATCGCCTGGTATTCTCTACTGCTGTCACTGCTCATGGGAAGACAGTCATCATTTCTGCCTCTCTACTTGCTGAAGCCACTGGCTACAATCCCTCACAATGAAAGATGGATCTGTGTTGTCTCATTGGCACATGAACCAGTGCTGTATGAGTGGACGCCTGCAGCAGGAGGGTTGGGGAAGTATCCCTAGGCCTTAAACTAGAAAAGCTCTAGAACACACGGTGGGTGTTGAGAGGTTAGGATGTGGATTAGGAACAATCTCCCCCTCATAAACTCATCATACTGGTAATAAATGAAAATGGACTTTGGCTCGTTAAATCGTTAGTAAACTATAGAAAATATTAATTTAGGAAATATACAGAAGCAACACTGGTATGCAGCCCCACTTCAATTAGGAAGAGAGTCTGACCACAGGCAAGTCTAGAACAAGGCTAAACTCTGACAATGATTACAGCATAACTTCTAAACTTTAGCTCAAGGGCCTCTAAACTAAAGCATTTAATTATGGACTCCATAAGAACGGCGACTCACAAACTATATATGAAGTACCTTACAAATCATGCACACTAGAAAACACTACACTAAAACAAAGAGTGAAAGCACCCGAGTGTACTGATTTCTAACAGGGTGAGCTTTTCTGTGGTGAGCGAACAATAGAATAGTGTACAATTAAATGACTCTTGATGTGGTCTAGGTTAGTGACACGAGACAGAAAACTGAAGGGCAGAAAGCTGGAAGCCCACTTTCTGGCAATACCTGATTTCAATGAGAAAGCACCTCACAGAAGTGGGTTTCGTAGGCCACTTTATTTAATTATACTTAATTCATTATGATATTCAGATTTTAATAATCTATCAATTATAAATGTCAGTGAAAGTTCTGCTAGCAAACTTCTACCTTTCTGATGACAAACAGCAATTTTTGAAAGTCAATCATCATTTCGTAACTAAAACAGAATGTTTCCAAAACTCAGTTATGATTTTAGAAATGACAAGCCACCCTCTCTTAGGTTCAGGAAAGACAGAGGAAGCAGAAACAACGTAAGAACCAGATGAAGAAGAGCTGTGAAATGCCACATTCTAGATGGAACCACTGCAGTCACTGCAACTGTGGTCAAAGCTGGCCCTGCCAACAGTCAGCGACGGACGGACGGACGGATGGATGGGTAGGGAGTGGGCCCAACCGGCCTCGCCCTTCTCTGCTAAGCTATTGGCAGGGTCTGGAAGAGCCAAGTCACTGTCTTTGGTTGTGTCCCATTGGTAAGCCCATAAGCTCTGTAGTACAGTTCTAAACCCATGGTTGCGAACACAGTGAGTTGCCACACAAAATGACTTCATTTCTTAGGGAGAAGGGGAGTTGACAGGGCGGGAGGGAGGTTAGAGAGGGTAGGAAGGGAGGGAGGGTAGAGAGGGTAGGAAGGGAAGGAGGGTAGGAAGGTAGGGAGGGAAGGAGGGTAGGAAGGGAGGGAGGGTAGGGAGGGAGGGAGGGTAGGAAGGGAGAGAGGGTAGGAAGGGAGGGAGGGAGGTTAGGAAGGGAAGGAGGGTAGGAAGGTAGGGAGGGAGGGAGGGTAGGAAGGGAGGGAGGGTAGGGAGGGAGGGAGGTTAGGAAGGGAGGGAGGGTAGGAAGGGAGGGAGGGAGGTTAGGAAGGGAAGGAGGGTAGGAAGGTAGGGAGGGAGGGAGGGTAGGAAGGGAGGGAGGGTAGAAAGGGAGGGAGGGTAGAAAGGGAGGGAGGGTAGAAAGGGAGAGTAATTAGGATGCAGTATACATGGGCATGAGATTGTCAAAGAGCAAATTAAATTTAAAAATTTGAAATAAAAGACTTGGAAAGAAAAATTGTATATGTTTTTAAAGTATGCATTAAAAGTGTCTCAGAAATGACACATTTTAGGTTCACAAAAATCACATGAAGCTTTTCCAAAAACCTCATTCCTGGCTTCTTTCTCTGTAGAAGAGGCAAGATAAAGTGAAGGCTCCTGGGGAATAGGAAACAAATACTTTTAATGCATTGTGAAACTGGAAGGAAAAGAAACATTCAAAGGCAAAACAAAAACAAACAAACATTTGAAAAGGAAACAAAGAAAGCCAGTGTGGTTGAAAGTAACCACAGGAGACAGAATTGCCCTGGGGTCTTGCACTCTTCACAAGGCCAAACTCCTGAACAAGAGTGTCCCTAGTCAACAGGTTCCCACAGAGCAGATACAGGCCTCTCTGTAGAAAGTCATTCCTCAACCCCTAAGTTTCACACAGATAAAATTAAGCAAACAAGAATTTGTTATCAAAAGGGGAGACAGAAAACAACAACAAAATCAAAAACAAAAACCAAACAATCGAACAAAAACAAACCAGAAACAAAAACAACATAGAGACAGACATTTATGGGTACGAATAATAAATAAATGTCCAGGAGCCTCAGATGACAGAATTTCCAGTAATGGAATGTAAATGCCTACATAGCAAATGTTTAATAAAATGAACTCATAATGACTAGGAGACCATTTCAAAGACAGAGTACTTTAAGGAAAATCTTAGATCTTTAAGAAATTACAAATAGAAGCAATGAGATTAAAATTAAACAGATGAAAAAAGGGAAGATGGGGATGTGGGTCAATGCTCTGACGGGGACGGCTGGAGGACTGGGCTCAGATGCTGACAGAATGTGGCATACTGCAGATGTCTCTGTGAAAATTAATGAAGCACACAGGAAGAGAACAACAGAGAAAAGGACAAACAGGCCTGACGAAACAATTTAAAATAGCATCAGTCGTTATGAAAAGGATCAAGCACTTCAATAAAAGACAGATCCAACTAAATGCTGTTGCCACGAGCCCTGCTTTACCTTTAAGAACTTGCAGGCTGAAAGTCAGAGGATAGAGAAAGATAACCCACTTAAGCAATAACTTGAAGAGAACTGGGGTAGCCATATTTATACCAGATGACATAGAACTTAAATGTAAAAACCTGCCATATAAGACAAAGAAAGGACATCACATAATGACAGAACAATCACATAAAGAAGACATAACAATTACAAATATAAATGTACTCAACAGCAGAAGACCTAAGAGTATAAAGTAAACATTGACAGAGTCAGAAACAAAAACAGACAACAAAGCACAATAGTAACAGATTTCAATATTCTCCATGCAGTCATGGATACGGCATTCAGACAGAAGATCAATAAGGAAATGGTGACTTGAACACATCACAGGCCAAATGGATACATCAAAAGCATACCACCCTGAGATGGTGGGACCCATCTATAATCTTAACAATTGGGAGGCTAAGGTTGGAGGCTGGCAAGTTTGAGACTAGCCTGGATGAGAATCTGTCTCAAAAGACAAAAAACAAAAACAAAAACAAAACAACAAGAGAAAAAAGTAAAACATTGCACATATACAGCAGCACCCATCATTCACTAAGTACACACAGAACACTCTTCATGACAGATCTCACATACACACACACACACACACACACACACACACACAAAAGCACAAATTTAAGACTGATACCATGGGCTGGAGAGATGGCTCAGCGGTTAAGCGCATTGACTGCTCTTTCAGAGGTCCTGAGTTCAATTCCCAGCAACCACATAGTGGCTCACAACCATCTGTAATGGGATCCGATGCCCTCTTCTAGTGTGTGTCTGAAGACAGCTGCAGTGTATTCATATAAATAAAAAAATAAATCCTTAAAAATTTTAAAAAATAAAACAGAAAAAGATCATATTTTTATTGATATGATAAGCTATTGATATCATACCATGTATTTTTCCAGCTCTAAATGTGTGAAACAAATAGAGGACAGAAGTAAAATTGGAAAATAGACTAATTTGTTGACATTAAACACATTTCTCTGGAGAATGCAAATGAACCTACAAATACTCTACTATGGAGACATAGAAAGCCTAAACAGAGCTAGAAGTAGTAAAAGAGTGAATCAGTGATCAGAATCCTCCTAGTAAAGAAAGGCCAAGTGCAGGTGCTTCCCTGCCGCCGCCAGCAACCAGCAACTGTTTAAACAAGAATTAGATAGAGCACCTGTCTTTCCTCGTCTTTCCGAGCTCTCCTAAATTTGAAGAGGAGAAAGTACTTCCTAACTCACTTATGAATCCAGCACTGCACTGACACCAGAAACTAGGTATCATAAGGTATTGTGAGAAAAGAGAGCCACAGGCCAACATGCCTAGTGAATACAGACAGACACAAAGGTCTCAAAACAAGCAATGAAAACAAGCAAATACAAATCAACAGCATCGCCTTCCATAGTCACACCTGAGATACAAAGTCAGTGTAATATACACCGTAGCAACGCAAGCAAAATTAAACTCTATAATAATTTCAATAGGTACAGATTTTATATACAGGCATTTACATCAGGCAAGACTCAGTACAACACTCAACAAAATGGGAGGGAAGGAAATTGTATCCGTGTGATATAGACCACTCATGAAAAGCCCACGGCTCACATCACAGCTAATGGAAGAACAGAACAATTTTTTTTTTTTTTTTTAAGATCATAACAATGGCGAATGAGCACCCTCACCTCTTCTGTTCACCACAGTCCTGGAACTCTCAACCAGACAATGAGAAAGATGGTGTTCAAACTAGGAAGGGGGAGCAGAAATATGTGTGTAGATAAGACAATCTTATGTGCAACCCCACATATATCCTAAAGTAACCTGCTAATAGACAAAGCCAAAAGCCTTCCAGGACCCAAAGCCAATATACATACACACACGCATGCATGTACACAATCAGATGCGTGTCTATCACTAACAAGAAACTATCTGGAAAAAAAAAGATAATTTTTAAAATACTAAAACAGTGAAATATTTTGGAATAAACAACCAAAGAAGCAACATATTGCTGAAAGAAATTAAAGGAAAAAAAGGAAAGACAGCTCATGTTCATAGATTAGAAAAATCAATACTGTCAAAATGTCCATAAGGACCTAAATCAATCTACAGATCCATTGTAATCCCTATCAAAATTCAACTGCATGATTTTGTAGAAATGCAAAACCACCCTCAGACTCATAAAGGGCTCTGAGTATCCCCAACAATCAACAATCAACAAACAAAACTGCACATCACTCTACAACAGACATAAAAAGGTTCAAAATAGATTAAAGATTTAACTACAGCATTCAAACTGGAGAACTCCTAGAAGAACTGTCAGAGACAAAGCTCACGACATACATAGGCTTAGCAGTGATTTACAGCTCAGGCCGCCAAGTCAAAGTGGATGAAGAAGAAGAAGAGAACAAAGACTCCAGAGAAGGAAGAGGGAAGAGGGCCTAGCAACCAGGAGACAGTATCCGCAGCCACACCTCTCACCTGGAAGCACCATCCAAACACCACCTTGGGAAGTCCCTACATTTCAGTAGCAAAGATGTAAATAACCTGAGTTGAGAACATGCACAGGGTTTAATCGATATTTTCCCAAAGACTACAAACAAATGGCCAACGGGTATGTGTGCATGTGTATATACATATATGTTTATTTATATATTTTATATAAATGTATTTATTTATATTTAAATTTATACATATATACATTTATATATATATATATACATAAATAAAAAAAACCGGGTCAACATTGCTAATCATAAAGAAAACACCAGAATCCCAATAAAGTACTACTTGTCAGGGTAGGTACAATTAAACAATGTTTACTTGTTTGTTTATCTGTTTGTAGTTCTGAGAACTGAACCCAGGGCGGGGCACATGCTAAGCAAGTGCAATGAACTACATCCCTACCCAGGCTTGTTATTGTCAAAACCAAAATAACAAAAGTTGCCAGAATTCTGAGTTGAAATAGAGAAAACAGAACCTGTGCGCTGTCATTGAAGATGTAAAAAGTTGAAGTGTCTATAAAAAACAATATGGAAGTTCCCTTGCCAATTAAGATTATAATAACATGTAACCAATTAACTCCACTTCCTGGTACTTATAAAAAAGAATTGAAATTAGGATCTCTAAGAGATTATTTTCATTCCAGTGTTTCTTGAAACCTTTACCCTAGTAGTAGAAACAAACTAAATATGCATCAACAGATGATTGAATAAATAAAATACATTATATATTCACAACCAAAATATTATTAACTCATAAAAAGAAATATATTTTGTCATATATTGAAACACAAATGAACCTGATGGACAGTACGAAAAATGAAATATGGTCTCAAAATGATCAATATTACGTGACTCCATTTGTATGAGTAAAGCAGTTAAAATCATCAAGGCAACATTGGTGTTTGCCAGGGACTGGACAGCAGTCGCTGGCCAGGAGGTGCAAAGTTTCAGTTGTGCAACGTAAAATTACTAGGTATTGGCTCTAACACACTGTTTACAGGTAACAATACTATATTACACACCTAAAGACTCACAAAGGCAGATCTCTCCAACGAAAGGTGTTTTTTAAACGCGATTTTAAAAAATAAGTGCACAGACGGGTTGGGAGACATTTAAATGCAATTGAAAACAGACATAGCTAAACATTACACAGAGCAACTGCATTGCAGATTGTAGTACAGAGTGTACTACAAGGAAGCAGCGAGGTAGGAAAGAACCCATGAATCAGGGTTAAGACACATGGAGGGCAGAGTCCAAGCTTAGCATAGCTAACGGGGGGGGGGGGGGGGGGATCAGGGAGGCTACAGAGGAAAGGGCCAAGACGCAAAGAGACCACGGTGGACACATTTCTAAACTGATGGAAGTTAGGCATCTACAGAAGGCAGAGTATAACAATTAAACAGCTCATCGCTTAGAAAAACAATGAACTAGTAAGAAATACGGAGATGCGAAAGCTATCGGACAGCCAAGGTCTACCATAAGCCAACTGAGTATAAACAAGGAAGACACAAGGGGACCAGAAGGAAGACAGTGATAAAAAACATAATAGCTGAGAGGTACCCAGAAGTTTTGAAAACATGAATTCATAACACAAATTCATGCAGAGAGCAAACACCTACACACACTACAGTAAAACTCCAGCACCAAAAAAGGGGACCCTGAAGAGACAGACACCAACAGGGATGTTAATATGGAAGGGGGAAATTTCACAAGGCCCCAACCCTAAACAAAGAACTACAGACAACTAAGGAATGCTGAGAGATGGAGAAACATTCCTCAGTGAAGAGTTCCCGGATTGCTACTCAATACCAAGAGGCCAGCCCTGAAATCATATAGATGAGCAACACAAAATGGATGGAAAGAGAGAGGAGGGGGGAGAGAGACAGAGTCAGAGACAGAGACAGACAGAGAGAGACAGAGACAGAGAGACAGAGAGAAGTAGGTAGGTAGATAGGTAGATAGATAGATGGTTGGTTTAATTTCTTTAAGGGGTCAGAAAATAGCATCCCATTGTCTACTGATCACACTGTTTCTGGTAGAAATCATCTGATAACTGGCAAGCCATTTTTTCTCTTTTCTTTTTTTATAATTAAAATATAATTAGATAATTTCTCCCTTCCTTTTCCTTCCCCCAACCCCTCCCATGCGCCTCATAGCCTCTTTTTGATTGTTGTTATATACATAAACACACATGCCTATTATTATCTAATTATATTTTAATTTTAAAAAAGGACACAAAACATAGCCTGCCAGTTATCAGATGGTTTCTACCTGATCAATAGACAATGGGATGCTATTTTCTGACTCCTCCATAAAAAAAAAAAAAAAAAAAAAAAAAAAATTAAGTCAACAATCTAGAGTTATAAACTGAGAAAAATTGTCTTACAATAATAAAGGCAAACTATTTTCATATTTAAACAAAAAAAAATTTACAAGCAAGGCTTAGTGGCACATGCCTTTAACTCCAGCACTCAGGAGACAGAGACAGGTAGAGCTAAGTCAAGGCCAGCCTGGTCTCTATAAGGAGTTTCAGGACAGCCAGGGCTACATAGCAAGACCCTGTCTCAACAAAACAAAACTACAAGTGTCTATCACTAACCAGAAGAACTTTTTTTTTCCTTTTGAGTCAGGGTCTTAATCTACAGTTCAGGATAGGCTCAAACTTGGGATTCTCCTGCCTCAGCATCCTGAGTGCTGAGATTTCAAGCATTTGCCACCATGCTCAGCCTCACCAAAAGAACTTCCAAGGATTCTCGTCAAGAAAAAGAAAATGAGCTCCAAAGGAAAGCCTCAGATAGACATAATAAGGATTATTATTCGGGAAAGTATTTGTAAAATAGCTAATTCTGCACATGTAGGCTTTCAGAAAACACAAAAAGGCTAATGGGGGGGGGGGGGGGGGGCTAAAGGGCAGGTAACAGTAGTTACCACCAATACTGACAATCTAATCCCTGGAACTCACACAGCAGAGAGAGAGAACTAATACCTGAAAGTTGTCCTCTGGCCTCCACATGCACGCCCATGGCACTCCCCTGAAAACACTCAAGTAAATGCAAACAGAACAAACCAAGAAAACTGAATAATAGCATCAAGATCACAGAGATGACAATGTTAACGGTATTTCCTTCCCCAGTGGACTGTCTGGGCACCCACTCTGGCGATCGTGTGCCTGTACTTCTTGCATTCACCAGGGGTCAGCAACAAAAGCAGTCATCTCAGGGGTCTTGTCAAATGCCAGCCAGCCAAGCCACAAAGGATTTGTAAGTGTTTGATAAGGGGGAAAGGGCAGGGACTCCAGGAGACTGAGCAGCAAGGGACCAGAAGTACTGAATAGAAGCATATCCTGTTCTTCTCCTTCTATAAGGGACATGTGTGCTCATTTTAAATCTCTACGCCCAAACCAAATAAACCAACTCCCTGAAGCCAGAACCAGAGCCAGTGCAGAGCAGCAGTTTAAGAGGTCAGAAATCTAGTGTGACCTTGGGCAGGTCACTTGACTCTGGAACCTTCAGTCTTGGATGGTATATGTAATGGCTACCTTTGCATATATCACACATGGGCTCAATGGACTTATTCAAGTGGGATATGTTACAGCACGGATCTCTTACCAACACTCGTCACTGAGCCAGGCAAAGACAACACAGGAGACAGACCAGGCAGTGAGTGCACTGCCACACAACAGGTACGAGGACTCATGCAGGGAGCAGAGCCAAGGGGAGGGTAAAGTCATTCAACCCACGTGTTTTTCCATCTACACCTAATGAGGGCCACTGAACAACCTGCCGCTGGCCACCTAAGTTACTGTAACAGCTCGTTACAGTTGCCACATGGATTTCCAGTCTACTGAAAGATACACCAGTAAGAGGTTGATTAAAGGCTTTTGAACCTAGCCAAATTTATAATTCTAAGACATCCCAAGAAATAAGAACATTCCTTCACACTGATCTCTAATCTCCGATATGGAATACAGCCTTGTTTTTCAACACAGAAAATCAGCCAGGGCACTGCTGATTCAACAGCAGTAGTATCAGCAAAGGTTTTTCCAAAACTCCTACAAAATTGTCTCATTAAAAAAAGAGACACATTTAGTAATATATTTTAGTATAGCTCCTATATCCAGACAGGCATTATCCAAGAACAGCCTGACAATAAAAAAGAAGAGAAGAAGAACAAGTTTTTCAAACATCTTTATTTTCCTAAACTTACTCATTACAACATAAAGTCAAACGCATTTTACAGAGATTCCATTCTTTGTAACGTGTCTCTTCTTCTTCACTCCAAAGTGTTTACTGCCTTACAAGCTAGTCACCGTTTCCTGTTATATTTAGTCAGTTGAGGCCTGTCAACAAGGCGCACACAAACCTTCATCTACGAACACTCCTGGAAGATCACGTTGAACGCTCCCAAAGAACAACACTTTCTCTATTCTACACACTGGTAGATGAGACAGCAGGGCCACACAGTCCTGGAGTTTCATGGTGTGTGTGTGTGTGTGTGTGTGTGTGTGTGTGTGTATTATATAATATAATTAAGATTATATATAATATAATATGATTAAGAAATGTTTATGTTACCTGCAAATAACAATGTTTTTTTAATGATGGCATTTATTTTAATTTCTAAGAGTAATAGTGTTTGTAGCTACTGTCTTTACAAAAAAAAAAAAAAAGACCTAAAAGTCATACGAAGTAAACATATTTTCATAGATATTTTAAAAATATGACAATATTTTTGTATGAATAGTCTTAATAATTATGTATAGACATTAAAATGTCTTGTGTAATTACAAACAAGTGCACATTTTGGCTACGGCATTAATTCATGCACTGACAAGCAAGCTTGTTGCTGCTTCACTGATAGGAGGCAGGGAACGTGGATAATGCCATTTAAAACTCCAGTGGTCATTTAACAGCCTCCAGCGGTGGCCTCGTCAATACACACCTGGAACACTTCTAAAGCCAGTTCAGCCCTAGCTACCCTCGGTCTTCTACTGTACACTACTTGGGATTGCATTTTCGCCTCCTGTCAGCTCCGAGTGGGGAGAGGCCTTGCCTAAAGCCCTTCTGCACTCCCTATCCGGGTCAAAATCAGAGCTAAGTGCACATTCGTTGATTAATTAACAGCCGTAGCGGAGTGGATGTTTTCCACGGCAATGAGGAGACAGTCAGGATGCAGATAAAGCAAGCTGTACGCAGAGACGGTCGTGTCGTACCAGAGTAGAAGCAAGAGCATGCAGAGGCTCTAAAAGAACATGCTCAGAAACAAAGCAGATGAGTTTACACAGCACCAGCGTTCTCCGAAGGTACGACCACCACGACATTTACAATCTCTGACTGCTTAGCTCTAGAATGCCCTGCCGTGCTTCTGCGGGTCGATAGGAAGCCTCGCGCACACGCTCGCGCGTGGTCTATTTCCTTGCTGCCTATTTCTGTAAAGCCAGCCCATGTCTGTCTAAAGAACCCTATCCACGCAAGCCTAAAAAAGAGGTAGAACCCAGTCAGTCAGCACCCAGGACACAAGCAAGCATCGGGGCTTCTCCACACTAGGTTAACACACAGAATTCTGGTCCTACAACAAAGGTCATCGTCTGCTTGACTCTTCACTGTTGCTCTCAAATGACAGGATGTTGTGGCTTTGTTTTTTGTTTTTTGGGGGTTTTTTTTGTTTTTTAAATAAATCTTTGCCTTTGAAAATCTACTGCCACCAATTTCTTTACCTTTTTCTCCAACCTCCTTTAACCTTTCGGTGAAAATTATGCAGCCATGTCATGTCTAAAACAGCGGTCGCGGTGTGAACTGAGCTATATGGTAAGGCGGTGTTGACAGTACTGTGTCTTCATCACTCTAAGTGTAGGGCACAGGAGAGGACAAAGCAGACCAGAACAACTTCCTACTTCTTCCAACAATGGTCTCTGTAGGACTGCGTTCTTACCCCTTCAGATAAATACATTAAATGCAAACCGGACTCTAGATAAAACACCATGCTTGTGCCTCAGTTGCCCCCTTCAAAAAAGTGAGCCTGCCTCGCTCCCCTCCCTATCTTTTGTCTCACAACACCAAAGCACTTGAGTATTTTTACTTTACAATCCCTATGAAGTCACTGGTACATTAAGCACTGGAAAGGCTGACGAGGGAAGTAGACAGCCAGAGAGCTCTGGTCCACCACGAAAAACCTAGAACCCTCTAGCTCCTTAAAACTTGTCAGCAATCAGACCAGACCCTCGAGAGCCTCCAGGCCCCTTTGCAGGTCGCTGAGGATTTTAAAAACAACAGTGACAGAAAGCCACCTTTCCTGCAAAGGAACCTGCTCACACACACACACACACACACACACACACGTGAACACAATCGTCCGTTTCAGAGGATAAAATTACAATTGGCCTTTCTCTGGGTTTGCTAGAGTTCAAATACCCCGAGTGAGCATCTCAATCTTGATTTAAAAAATAAAAATACAAAATAAAAAAATAAACCAAACAAAAGTAAACAAAGAAGCTCCTGAGGGCAATTTGATCAGACACAGAAAAATCCTGCCTTCAAAAGAAATGTGCCTTGTGACCCACGGAGGAGAAGTACTTAAAACCTGTCCCTGAGTCATGAACACTGGATTGAGGAAGAGAAGCCATTGGCTTTCCTGGGGCTCTTAAACCTTTTCTTTCTCACCTTGGGGCTACAGAAGCTGCAAGTGAAATCTTCCACTCTTCACTGAGAGTATTAGAGTGACATAAAGTCACACTCATACACACACACACACACACACACACACACACACACCCCTCTACTTCACTGCCCTCTATAATCCCTAAGGTGCCCGTGTCTCCCCCGCTAGTGTGGACCTGATGTCACAAAAAGCAAAGTCATGGGGCAATGCGGGGGTGGGGTGGGGTGTATGTTTGCAAAGGACTCAAAAAAAAAAAAAAAAAAAAAGAAAAGAAAAAGAAAAAGAAAATCCAGAAAAGCAAAGGGCTGAAAGATCCCAGGACAGCCGAGGGTTGTAAGAGCTTCGGCTGGCTCGCTCGTGGGCTGTCGCCAAGCAAGCATCCATTCACTCGGGTGGGGGATTGGGGGGGGGCTCACGAAGCCACCCTGGACGCCCACCCTCCGCCCTCCATCACCCTCCGCATCCCCTCAAGGCAGGACCCCGCTCCGAGCAGAGGGCCGCCCCGGGGCTCCCCGTGTAGGGCCGGGAAGGACGGGGAGAGGGGGTCAGGCCGGGCTCGCCCAGGTGGCCGCGCAGGAGGCTCGGGGGGCGGGCGGGGGCGGGGGAAGGGGGAACTCACGTTCTCCGTGTCCCGCTCGTTCACCGTGGGCAATGGCGTCCGCGCCGACATCTTGCGCGGGCGGCGGAGTCCGGGGCCGGGGGTCCCGGCGGGTCGCGGGCCGCGGAGGGAGGGCTTCGGCGAGGACGGGCGGGCGCGCGCGCGAGCGAGCGAGCGAGCGAGCAGGCCGCGCCGGGGAGAGCGCGCGGCTCCCGCAGGCCGCGGGGCGGGCGAGGACGCGGGGGACCGAGGCGCGGGGACGCCGGTGGAGCGCGGAGGGCCGCGGCGGGCCGAGTGGAGGGCGGGCTGGCCGGCCGGCGCCCCGGAGCTGCCTC
>JADRCD010215963.1:10483-26307 GCA_019843815.1 Montemys delectorum | reverse complement strand
ATGGAGGAGGAGACACTATGATTAGAATATATTATATAAGAAAATCTATTTTTAATTGAAAAAGCAAAAACCCTACAGACTTGCCTTCAGGCAATCTGGATGGATGAAGTTTCCCAATTAAAAAATTAAAAAGAACCTTCATTCTAAAATTTTTCCCTTTAGGATTCTCTAACTTATCCCAAATACATCACATTTAACATGAGATACATGATTAATAATTCTAAACAGAAGCTCTATAAGATGCGTGGTAAACTTTTACAAACAAGAGTCAGCAAAACTCATGTGCATCAAACGTTTGAAAACACATTTAAAGACCACTTAAGTATCAATAAAGCACTTATTTCATAAACAGTAAGTTTCTGGTACCTGGAATGTTGAATAAAAAGTCCCACAGTTGTTCTTCTTCCATGTGGCTCATAAAAACATTTCCAAATGTTTGTGGGGACAAGTGACAACTGTACAGAACTTCAAAGATGGCGCCCACCACACTGCAGTCTGCATTCTGCTTATTTTCCATGCCAGCAACTTCTTGAAAAGAGTGAAAGTGTGGGGATCAGGGGATGAGACCTTACCCTCACCACTTCCCTATGACACTTGCTTCTTAGTTGCAGTTGAGAAGCACCACACTCTGAGAGATATAATCATTCAACATCACCATTTCAGATGCATCTGTGCGTGGCTATTATAAAACTGTCTGTGAGAAGAACCATAACGCCATCACTGCAAGAGCTGAGGACAGTTTTCCTGAATGTCAGAATTCTTTTTTACTTGAAGGATTTTTTTTTGTCTAAATTTTCATTTAAAAATTATTTATATTCAAGAAATATTTTTAAAAGCCATATAGCTCAGAAAATTAAAAGTGTAGCATAAGAAAGTTCACATGTTCTTTGAATCATGGAATCAATTCTGAAAAACACATTGTGAATATTTCCTAAGTATATTGACACCATCATTAAAGAATGAAGCAAATTTTCAATCAGTTCCTTTATTAAACCTCATGAGTAATTATACAACTACAAAGCTATTTTATTGCCCTTAGCATCCCCCCTCTGCCTCTACTATGGCTTCTTTTAAAGATCAGTAATGAGAGTATCAGGCATTACTAAATTTATATGGCACATAGAGTTGAGAAATAATTCCTATTTTGCTTGAATAATAAACCACTATATCATAATAAACAGAATATGTATTATGTTAAAGATAGTATCAAATCATGTCTTATATTATTTTTAATGACTTCTATTAATATAATCTAGGGTCATTGGGAATGAGAACATTTCTTTAAAATTCTTTTATAATTTTATTCATTGGGCTTGCTTTTAAGAGGCCAGTCTTATCTAGAAATTAGAAAAAAAACAATACCAGAGATTTTATGCTGAGAGACTTGCTAGTTTCTTCCCTAATATCAATTTTAACCAAATTAGTTTTTACTGAACTAGTCATTGTTGTCCACCTTCTTGGTCTTCTCCCTGTAATATGAGCTCTTTGCTTATTTGAATGATGCTGGCGCTGTTATCTGGGAAGGACATGCAGCTAAGGCCTGGTATCATACTCATCTGCCATGATCAGTTCATAGATGGGCACATAACCAACGGGAACCTTCCTAAAGAGTTCTGCTGTAGAGTTTTGACTGTATCTGATAAACTGGTAAAGTAGTCTGGAAGATGCCTGGGGTGACTATTTGGGGAAGACTGTTACTAAAAATAAATATGTTACAGTAAAAAACAGAAATAAAACTATCACTTCATTACTTCTTTTATCTGAGCTTATTTTCCAATTCTCAAGCATCTAATTCAACCCATGATTCATTTGCTGGGACATTTAAATGTGCTTTCCCATCACCTTTTCTTTCATCCTTATACAACGTTGTCCTCTCAAGGACTGAGAAATGATATCTTCATGGCATTACAAAGTCATTAAATAATGATTTCACATTAACTACTGCCACCTACACTGGGCCTGTTTAAGACTGGGCCTCTGTCCATCAAGCAGCTAAAAGAGTCAGATCCAGATACTAGCACCCAACCAATGGACACAAGCAGAGGACTCCTGTGGTTGAATTGGGGAAAAGCTTGAGGAAGATGAGGAGGAGGGCGTCCCCATGGGGAGAGCAGCAGTCTCAACTGACCAGGACCACCGAGATCTCTCAGCCACAAACCTGATATGAGGTCCCTGACACATTTACAGCAGAGGACTGCCTGGTCTGGCTCAGTAGGCAGCTATATCTGGTTCCTGTCAGCAAGCACTTCTTGGCATCTGCAATAGTGTCTGGGTTTGGGGTCTGCATGTGGGATGGATCCCCAGGTGGGGCAGTCTCTGGATGGCCTTTCCTTCAGTCTCTGCTGTAATCTTTGTCCTTGTATTTTCTTTAGACACGGGAAATTCTGGGTTAAAATTTTGGAGATGGGTGGTGTGGGTGGCCCCAACCCTCAACCAGGACCATGCTTAACCTCTGGATATGGTATCCACAGTTTCTCCCTCCTCCTTTGTGGGGTATTTTAGCTAACGTCATCCATGTGGGGTCCTGGGAGGCTCTTGCTTTCCTGGCATCTGGGACTTTCTGGTTGCCACCCACAGTTCCCCATCCCCCATTGGTACATACCTGTGTTCAATTTCTTAACCCTCTGTACACCTTACTCAAACTCCTGTCATACCTAATTCTTCCCTTGTTTTTCCACTCCACCTCTTCTCTCTCTGCTAAGTCCTTCCCACCCTCTACTTCCCTTGAACATTTTGTTCCCACTTTTAAATAGGACTGAAGAATCCACTCTTTGGTCTTCCTTCCGCTTGAGCTTCATGTGGTCCATGAGTTGTATGTATTATGGGTATTCCACTATCTTGGTCTAATATCCACTTATCAGGGAGTACACACCATATGTGATGTTTCATGTCTGAGTTACCTCACTCAGGATGATATTTTTTCTAGACTCATCCATTTGCTTGTGAATTTCATGAAGTTATTGTTTTTTAATAGCTGAGTTGTATTCCATTGTGTAAATGTTCCATATGTTCAGTATCCATTCCTCTGTAGAGGGATATCTGGGTTGTTTCCAGCTTCTAGCTATTATAAATATGACTATTATGAACATAGTGGAGCATGCATCCTCATAAATATGACTGTTATGAACATAGTGGAGCATGTATCCTTATTACATGTTAGAGCATCTTCTGGGTATATGCCCAGGAGTGGTATAGATGGATCCTCAGTAGTAGTATGTTCAATTTTCTGAGGAACTGCCAGACCGATATTCAGAGTGGTTGTGCCAGCTTGCAGTCCCACCAGCAATGGAGGAGTGTTCCTCTTTCTCCAGATTCTCACCAGCATCTGCTATCACCTCACATTTTGATCTTAGCCATTCTGACTGGTGTGAGGTAGAATATCAATATTGTTTTGATTTGCATTTCCCTGATGACTAAGGATGTTGAATATTTCTTTAGGTGCTTCTCAGCAATTTGAGTTTCCTCAGTTGAGAATTCTCTGTTTAGCTCTGTTCCCCATTTTTAATAGGGTTATTTGGTTCTCCTGAGTCTAACTTCTTGAGTTCTTTGTGTGTGTGTGTGTGTGTGTGTGTGTGTGTGTGTGTGTGTGTGTGTAACATTAGCCTTCTATCAGATATAAGATTAGTAAAGATTTTTTCCCAATCTGTTGTTTGCCATTTTGTCCTATTGATAGTGTCTTTTGTCTTACAGAAGCTTTGCAATTTATTGAGGTCCCATTTGTGGATTCTTGATCTTAGAGCATAAGCCACTGGTGTCTGTTCAGGAAAATTTCTCCTGTGCCCATGTGTTCAAGGCTCTTCCCCACTTTCTCCTCTATTAGTTTTAGAGTATCTGGTTTTATGTGGAGGTCCTTGATCCACTTGGACTTGAGCTTTCTACATGGAGAAAAGAATGGATCAATTTGCATTCTTCTACTTGCTAACCACAAGTTGAAACAGCACCATTTGTTGAAAATGTTGTCTTTTTTTTTCCACTGGATGGTTTTAGCTCCTTTGTCAAAGATCAACTGCCCATGGGTGTGTAGGTTCATTTCTGGCTCTTCAATTCTGTTCCATTGATCTACCTACTTGTCACTGTACCAATACCATGCAGTTTTTTATCACCATTGTTCTGTAGTACAACTTGAGGTCAGTGATGGTGATTCCCCTAGAAATTTTCTTATTGTTGAGAATAGTTTTTGCTATCCTGAGTTTTTTGTTATTCTAAATGGATTTGAGAATTACTCTTTGTAACTCTATGAAGAATTGATTTGGAATTTTGATGGGGATTGCATTGAATCTGTAGATTGTTTGAGCAAGATGGCCATTCTTACTATATTAAACCTGCCAATCTATGAACATGGGAGATCTTTTCATCTTCTGAGGTCTTCTTTGATTTCTGTCTTCAGAGACTTGAAGTTCTTGTCATACAGATCTTTCACTTATTTTGTTAGAGTCACAACAAGATTTTTTTTATTGTTTGAGACTATTGTGAAGGGTGCTGTTTCCCTAATTTCTTGTTCAGCCCACTTGGCCTTTGAGTATAGGAAGGCTATTGATTTGTTTGAGCTAATTTTATATCCAGTCACTTTGCTGAAGTTGTTTATCAGATTTAGGAGTTCTCTAGTGGAATTTTTGGAATCACTTAAGTATATTATCATATCATCTGCAGATAGTGTTATTTTTACTTCTTCTTTTCCAATTTTTATCCCTTTGATCTCTCTATTTTTATTTTTATTTTTATTTTTATTTTATTTTATTTTTTTTGTCTAATTGCTCTGGCTAGAACTTCAAGAACTATATTAAATAGATAGAGAGAAAGTAGGCAGCCTTGTCTAGTCCTTCATTTGAGTGGGATTGCTTCAAGTTTCTCTCCACTTAGTTTGATGTTGGCTACTGGTTTGCTGTATATTGCTTTTACTATGTTTACATATGGACTGTGAATTCCTGATGAATTCCTGATCTTTCCAAGACTTTTATCATGAAGGGATGTTGAATTTTGTCTAATGCATTTTCATCATCTAATGAAATGATCATGTGTTTTTTTTTCTTTAATTTCTTATTAATTGATTACATCGATGGATTTCCATATGTTGAACCATTACTGCATCCCTGGGAGGAAGCCTACTTGATCATGGCAAATGATTATTTTGATGTGTTCTTTGATTTGGTTTGTGAGAATTTTATTGAGCATTTTTGCATCAATATTCATAAGGGGAATTGGTCTGAATTTCTCTTTCTTTGTTGGGCCTTTGTGAGGTTTTGGTATCAGAGTAACTGTGGCTTTATAAAATGAATTGGGTAGTGTTCTGTTTCTATTTTTGTTGCACAGTTTGAAGTTTACTGGTATTAGGTCTTCTTTAAAGGTTTGATAGAATTCTGCACTAAACCCATCTGGTTCTGGGCTTTTTTTGGTTGGGAGATTTTAATGACTGCTTCTATGTTTTAGGGTTAATGGTACAGTTTAGATGGTTTATCTGATCCTGATTTAACTTTGTTACCTGGTATCTGTCTAGAAAATTGTCCATTTCATCCAGATTATCTAGTTTTGTTCAGTATAGGCTTTTGTAGTAAGATCTAATTTTTTTTAATTTCCTCAGTTTCTGTTGTTATATCTCCTTTTTCATTTCATTTCTTTCTTTCTTTCTTTCTTTCTTTCTTTCTTTCTTTCTTTCTTTCTTTCTTCTTTTTTGGTTTTGCAAGCTCCCTTTTCATTTCTCATTTTGTTAATTTGGATACTGTCTGTGGACCCTCTGGTTAGGCTGGCTAAGGGTTTATCTATCTTGTTGATTTTCTCAAAGAACCATCTCCTAGTTTTGTTGATTCTTTGTATAGCTCTTTTGGTTTCTATTTGGTTAATTTCAGCCTTGAGTTTGATTATTTCTTGCTGTGTACTCCTCTTGGGTATATTTGCTTGTTTTCATTCTAGAGCTTTCAGATGTGCTGTTAAGCTGCTAGTGTGTGCTCTCTCCAGTTTCTTTTTGGGGGCACTCAGAGCTATGAGTTTTTCTCTTAGCACTGCTTTCATTGTATCCCAAAGCATGGCTATGTTGTACCTTCATTTTCATTAAATTAGAAAAAGCCTTTAATTTCTTTCTTTATTTCTTCCTTGACCAAGCTATCATTGAGTAAAGCATTGTTCAGCTTCCATGTGTATGTGGGATTTCTGTTTTTGTTGTTATTGAAAACCAGCCTTAGTTTGTGGTGATCTGATAGGATGCATGGGGTTATGTCAATTGTCTTATATGTGTTGATAATTGTTTTGTGAATGATCACTAAGGTCAATTTTGGAGAAGGTACCATGAGGTGCTGAAAAGAAGGTATATATATTTTTTGTTTTAGGATGAAATGTCCTGGGCCGGGCATGGTGGCGCATGCCTTTAATCCCAGCACTTGAGAGGCAGGCGGATTTCTGAGTTCAAGGCCAGCCTGGTCTACAGAGTAAGTCCAGGAGAGCCAGGGCTATACAGAGAAACACTGTCTTGAAAAACAAACAAACAAACAAAAAAAAAACAAAAAAAAAAAAGAAAGAAAAGAAAAAAAAGAAAAAAAAAGAAGATGAAATGTCCTACAGATATCTGTTAAATCCATTTGGTACATAACTTTTGTTAGTTTCACTGTGTTTGTTTAGTTTCTGTTTCCATGATATGTCCATTGATGAGAGTGCAGTGTTGAAGTCTCCCATTATTATTGTATGAGGTTCAATGTGTGCTTTGAGCTTTAGTAAAGTTTCTTTTATGAATGTGGGTGCCCTTGCACTTGAAACATAGATGTTCTGAATTGAGAGTTCATCTTGGTAGATTTTTTCTTTGACAAGTATGAAGTGTCCTTTATTATCTTTTTAGATAACTTTTGGTTAAAGTTGATTTTATTTGACATTAGAATGGCTACTCCAGCTTGTTTCTTGGGACCATTTGCTTGAAAAAACTTTTCCCAGCCTTTGATTTTGAGGCAGTGTCTTTGTCACTGAGGTGCGTTCCCTGTATGCAGCAATGTGCTGGGTCCTGTTTACATATCCAGTCTGTTACTCTATGTCTTTTTATTGGGGAATTGAGTGCATTGATGTTAACAGATATTAAGGAATAGTGATTGTTGCTTCCTCTTATTTTTGATGCTATTTTTGTGTTTGTGTAGCTATCTTCTTTTGGGTTTGTTGAAAGGAAGATTACTTTCATTATTTTTCTAGGGTGTAAGTTTCCCTCCTTGTGTTGGTATTTTCTCTCTATTATTCTTTGTCAGGCTGGATTTGTGGAAAAATATTGTATAAATTTGGTTTTGTCATGGAATATCTTTGTTTCTCCATCTATGGTAATTGAGAGTTTTGCTGGGTATAGTAGCCTAAAACACAGCAGTTGTTTTCCCGAGGGGCTCCTTCCTAGGTGGCTTTTGGAAAACAAATAATATGGTAGGCAAGAGATGGGAGTGGGAAATTTCTCTTCGAAGCTGCTGTTGCATGCTTGCCATGTATGATGGCTATCTTGGATATTAACTTGACTCTACCTGAAAGTTACCTAAGCAAACATGCCTGTGAATAATTTATTTCTTAATTAAATCATCTAAAGTAGGAAGAACCATGTCCAATCCAGTTTTTTGGCGTGAGATTGTTTATCTGGACCTTACCTTCTGCTGCTGGTAGCCTATATAGACAACAAAGAAGATGAAAGCTGACTCTGTCCTTGCCTGATTGTTCGCTGCTTGCTAGCAAGTCCATTTCTTCACTGATTTAGACTCTACTTCTTTGAAATCTAGCATATCCAGCCTTGTGGATTGAATAACTATTAGAATATTTGACCTTCCATTCATCAGCCACCATTGTTGGAGTAGCTGGACCACAGTTTGAAAGATAGTTTAAGCTGGGCGGTGGTGGCACACACCTTTAATCCCAGCACTTGGGAGGCAGAGGCAGGCAAATTTCTGAGTTCAAGGCCAGCCTGGTCTACAGAGTGAGTTCCAGGACAGCCAGGGATAAACAGAAAAACCCTGTCTCAAAAAACAAAAACAAAAACAAAAACAAGATAGTTTAATGAATTTTATCATTTGGACAGGAATAAAATCCTCAAGGAAGCTGTTATAGAAGTTGAAGAAATCATATACAGTCTATACAAAATGGAGACTAGCACAACAGTACTTTAGTCCATTGTGTTTGTCACTTCTTAAGAAACTTGCTTTGCTTTATAAGGAACCCTACTTATCTAAATTATATTCAGTATATCTTATGTAAATTTTTGAACACAGAAGAAGGGCCGGTGCTGAGGATAGGTCAGAGTGAGATCCTGATGGTAATAAAAAAAACCCAAAACTTACTAGAAATGATTGGATGACTGGAGCAGTTTGGACAAGGTAATGCTGTGGGTCTCATTATGGAATGTAGGTATGATATACAGATATATTTGTTGTTCACATATAAGCAATGGTAAGCACACATAAAGAAGCCAGAGTGGCAAACACTGACTCTCAGAGAAACAAGAAGCCAGGATGAAGAATGCTCAAGCATCTGAAACAGCAATAAGCTCTTGCAGACTGATAAAAGCAGAGATGCTTGGGGTTCTAGATAAGAAAGCCTATGTGTAGAGGGAGCTCACATATTGCTGTCTTTGTGGCTGGAAAGGGGTAGGTGGGTTTCTGGCATGTGTGAGGGAATACTCAGGTGGCGATAAATCAAAAGGTCGGACAACTAGGCTAGATCGAATGGCTGAAGGTTCTGGATGTGCTGCTGCTTATGGCAAGGAGCTAGACCAGAATGAGTTTGACTTAGGAAACCTGACTAGTCTCATGTGTGGTATACAAGAGGAATCCCTACAAGTGGGATGGTAGGAACTCTGTAGGTTAGGGATGGGACAAGGTACTATACTCAGGCAGTACTCCTTGCTCTTTTCTAAAGTAGTATTGGCAGGAAAGACATTTTAGTTAAGAGACACATGATTTCTTAATCTTCAATTTTCAATCATAATTTTCTTGAAGTAGAAGTCTCTGTTCACAGTGGAAATGATGGAAAGCTACAGCTGCTGTTGTGCTGTCTTGAAGCACTCTTCAAGGTAGACTAAAATTTCGAGTGCTGGTCTAATGTAATTTCTACTAATTTATTATCTAATTCAGCTTGGCACTTTGGAAATAGAACTACCTTCTTCCAATTCTCTTAGGCTTTTCAAAGACTGAATGTAGATAGCTTCTGTACACTGGCACTTGTGACTGAACAGCATCCTACAAAAATATTCCTTTACTTAGAACTCCGGAAATAAAATGATCCATCAGGCTGCAGAGCATTTCCTCTGCTGTGACTGCCCATCGCTGCCAGCATATGCATTTGGCTTCCACCCTTTGGGTGACATTTGAGTCGAATAAAAGTTTTATTCAACTTTAGCAATGAATGTTTGTTTGCAGGTGATGGGCTTGGTTTTGTTCGTTTGTTTGTTTTGTTGTGCACTTAGGACATTTTTGAAACTATACATACTCACTTGAACTTTTCAACAGGATTCTTGGTATGAGGCCATCACCATGAAGCAGGGTCTCCAGAAGCAGGTTCCAGTTACAGCAAGGCTGGGATAGGAGCAGTTTCAACTGACCCTGGGCGGTCAGTCCTTCCACCATCGGAGGCCTTTCAGAATGCATGATAAGACAGAGTAATGAAGTTAATCGCTCTATGAAATTAATAGCCTTAAAGTCCAGATGTAATGTTAACTCCTTTAAATGTCAATTTCTTCCAGATTACTCAGAAAATGCTTTCATGGTTGTTTACTTTAGAGTTGCTCAGGGAAGGAATTACACTTAATCTCAACTGGCCAATTAATTATTGGTAGCCTGCCAAATTTAAAACTGATACAAAATAACTATGCATATATTTTACAGATCTCTCTGTCTTTCTCTGTGTGTATATGTGGGTATGTATGTATCTGTGTATGTATTGTGTGAGTGTGTGTGTGTGTGTGTATTGTGTGCGTGTGTGTGTGAGTGTGTGTGTGTATGTATTGTGTGTGCGTGTGTGTGTGTGTGTGTGTGTGATGTGACTACATATGCATTTGTTTTGAGTGTCTTCATTTGTTTGCTCCTTAGATACATAATGACTGTCTGCTATATACTATTAGCATCTTGTCTTGCATGGGAAAAGATGTTCTAGTGAGCTTTTGAATACATGAAACTTTGCTTTATATTGAATTTACTGGTAAAACTAAAGGAATTCAAAACTTCTGTGAAGGGCCAGCCACAATCTAATTATTTAATTAGAAAATCCTTAAATCAACATGCAATTATCAGAATTAATGCTACCACTCACCCAGTGACCTACTTAAGTAATGTCATCAAAGAGAAATAATTCCAAGATAAACAGGCTCTGCTTTCTAATCTGTTATCAGTTTTGAGCAGAAAATCAACTTCCCCAGAGAACTGCTTCCATTGACAAGGATATCAGTACCTCATCAAAGAGTGGGAATTATCAATAACATTGTTCAACTTTTCCCTTTAAAACCCCACAATTTGGATCACCTAAAGGTCATAACAAGAGAGATGGCTTATCTATCAGCTCCTACCTACAGGTTCCTGCCCTGTTTGAGTTCCTATTCTGACTTCTTTGGATGATGAGCTATGATGCAGAAGCGTAAGTCAAATAAACCCTTTCATTCCCAACTTGCTGTTGGTTGCGGTATTTGGGTATTTGATAACGGTAACCCTTACTAAGACATCGTCCTTCAACAAATTTAACAAAATACTCCATTTTCTCTGACTACTCTTCACTGACTGTTTCTCTTCAGAGTGGCCTCTGTAGTAAAGAACTTAGAGAAGGTTACTCAGCTCAGCACTTAAGGGGCCCGCAAGACAAAAGGCACCTGGTGGCAGTTGGTTGCAGGCGTCCTTGGTTTGCTACCCTTCCCTATTTTCTGTATTATGTTTGAGTTAATGACGCAGCTGAAGGCCTATTTTGCTAGAATACAGTAAGGGTCTCTGACAGACAGTTGGAAGATGACAGGAGCAAGATCATGGGGGACGGTGGAGATTTTAAGGTGGGATTTGGTATCTGTTGATGAGTTTAAAACTGAATAGTTTCCTGATGTGCTGGCAGTGTATGAAATTGATTAAAGATAACTGGTGTTTTAAACTGAGCCCCTTGGTCATAAAACAAAATAATTGAATGTCATTTCATTTTCCTTTATCAGAATTCCTGGTTAATAATAAAATCGTTCATTTAACAGATGGGAAACTATTCACTGAGATACACCTCAGTTCTTGGATCTTTCAACTTGCCACAGATTTTGAAATGTACAGTAGAATGAATCACTAGGAAGAAAAATAAAATAGTGCAAACATGCCTCAGTGCCCAAGCTCTGAGTAGTGACTGCACTGGAGAGTCTGTGGGGGGCATATGGAGACGCATATGTTCACTCTCTCTCTGAGCTGCTAGAACTGAGAAAGTGAGATCAGTCTGAAAAAAAAACGACAGAAAGGGAAAATCTGTGTGTGTGTGTGTGTGTGTGTGTGTATGTGTGTGTGTATTAATGTGTATGTGTCAAATTCTACTATGACATACAGAAGAGAAAAAAAATGTACAAATCCCTCAAAACTGATACATTTTTGTCCTGGAAAACAGAATAAATATATGGTTGGATTGTACTAAAATTATACTACAGTAAATGATGTGTTTCTGGGCCATGGATTGGCCCCCAAATTCCTCAAATTCTGAAATAATAAGGTTCAATCTTTACTAGTTTATGGAAATTACTAGATCCTGTGGCATAATCATGAAAATTTTTAGCTCCACTTTAGCTGTATGACTATAAAGTAGCTCATTTATAATTTCTTAAATTTTTCTATGTACTCCTGGATTTTTCTGAATCAGTTTAGTTCACCCACTCGTGGTGCACACTTTTCCTAGTTTTCCACTTTACTGTAAAGCCCAGGCCGTGAGAAACTTCGACATCATACTGAAGATATGATAGGAGCTGATTGACTGCTCAGGTTTTATGATCGTAAGTTAACATATCATACTGCAGCATATGTGTCTTGGAGAAGCTACTGGTAGATGCTGGAATGAACTATGAAACACACAGCTTGTGTATACATCTAGCACTGTTAGGGTACTATCTTTTATGGTATTGACCCCAACAAACTACAGAGCCCTAGGCACCGGGGGGTGTAAGAGTGAGTCTGTTTTCCAGAAGTTTGTGGTAATCTACTGGGACAGTATCTTCTTTCCATTCCCACGGCCTCAATCCCATAGGTTTTGGTGGGAGAAACAGCCCAACTTTTTGGTGACATGGTATAAGATCAGAGGATGCTCTGAGAAAATGTGTGAGAAGTAGATGAATTTTCATGTGATTGTGTGTTGCTGATTGTGAGTACAATGATCCCAATAGCCTAGACCAATGGGAACTGCCAAAGCCTTACTCAGTCTGAGTCTAAACACTGACAGTGTATGAAGAAACTATCAACCACAGCCTCCTCCTCCAAGCTGACCGCAGCCTGAGACTGTTTGCTACAGATTCCCTAAGCTAGTCTTATGGACTCCTCTTGGAAAGCAACATAGGTCGGTAGGCGCGATGAACAGTGGTGACAGGAAGACAGCAGAGGTAGTAAAAGGATGTGATGACCGGAATGATGATTATCACTTGCAAACTGGAAAACAGACAAAGAAAAACACCTGCAGCAGGAACTAATCCAGTTGACTAAGTGCTAGTCTGTATTTAAACTTTTTGTTGGGGGTGTGGAGAGGGGAGGAGAGATTGAGACATAGATTCTCTGTGTAGCCTTGGCTGGCCCAGTACTTGCTCTGTCCTGGAACCTGGTTAGTGTCAATGTAACTAAAAGGAGAGTGCCACCAGGCCTTGCTCATTTTTCCCTCCTTCCTTCCCTCCCTCCCTCCCTCCCTCCCTCCCTTTCTTCCTTCCTTCCTTCTTTTCTTCTCTCCTTTTCTTTCTTTTTGTGTTTTTAGAAGTTGTAACCAGCCTTCATTGTGAAGAATCATGAAGAAGAAATCTCAGTGATGTAGAAACAGACAACTGAGGAAGTCAGTGACTCTTCAGTTTCTTTTCTCTAACTCTTGGCTTGTGCTAGGTGGATCAAAGAGGAAGGAATGCTTTAATTTCCATAACTTTGGGGCAAGATAGACTATAATACCTGAGAATTAAAATTTCTAGAGAAGAGCTAGGGAAGATAACCCAGTTGCCTAGCATCCATAACTCCAAATTTAATTCCCAGCACCACATGAATCAGGTGTGGGGATGATACTCTAATCTCAGCACACACACACACACACACACACACACACACACACACACACACACAGGTGTGGGGATGACACTGTAATCTCAGCACACACACACACACACACACACACACACACACACAGGTGTGGGGATGACACTGTAAATCGGCACTTGAGAGAATCATAAATCCATGCTTGCCTTTTGCTGTATAGCAAGTTCATAGTCATTTTAGGATACATGAGGTCTTTTCTCCAAAAAGCTCTCAACTAAGGAGTGACGCTCGGAGTTGTTCTGTAAGTTTCAGAACTCTCTCTTTTTTTTTTTTATTTAATAACTGGAACTGGAACAAAAAATGTATTTTGCATTGTTTTCTTACTTCAGTCTCACAGATCCCACCAATAGACAAAAATATACTAGTAATTAAGGAATGATGAGGGCTAAGGAAATGGTTTTTTTCCTGGGAATAGTTCACTGATTTTATCCAATAAGTGGTTAGCCCTAAAACATATAAGTAACCCTAAATTGACTGAGCAAGTTGTATTTATATGATTAGATATACACTCACAAACACATACATACACACATGCACACACACACACACACACACACACACACACACACACACACACGAGGCCATAATAATTAAAAAAGAGTCAAGAATTTCTACAGAAAATGTATGGGGAGCATCAATGGGAGGTACTGGAAAGAGGAAAGGATGAAAGAAAAATTATGTAATTATGTTTTAATTTTTAAAAATAAGAAATTAATTAAAAATAAAATGTATTACCATATAAAACCAAATAAACAAAAACCAAAAACCCAAAGATCCCCAAGGCTTAAGTTCATCCAATCTTTCAATAATTGCCTTGAAAGATGGCCCAAGTCTCTCTTTGCTTCAGTATCTACTTTCCCAGTGTTCCCTCCACTTAGAAAAGAAATGAATTCCACTTGTATCTTTTTACTAGGGTCTCTTTGTCAAGAATGTTCAAGTTGGGATATGAATGAAGATAATGTATATCTCAATCCCTGTTTTAAGAACACTGAGTATATACTCCAAAGACATTTAGTTAATAGATTTGGCTGCATTAAATCCAGGTTCAACCAATGTTCATTCCTGATTTCAAACCAATGCTCATTCCTTTACTTCATGTTGTACCTCATTAAGCTTGATGGGTATTTTGTAGATAAGTTGCATTTTCTGGCATAGATGATGTTTGGCTCCATTCAAACCTTCTGATTAAAGATACCAAGTTTTTAACCTCAGATTGAGTCTGGTCTTAGGGTTTTGTCCCAAATTGGAGCCATGTTACTAAAGATATAGGAAATGATTTCAACCAGATTGTTTCTGGCATGTATCACTGGGAGAAATTTATACCAGAAAGCATAAGGTACATTATTCAGAGAACAAAGTCAAACACATAACTCAAGACAAGATGAAGGCTGCAGTCCTAGTGGGGGGTGGAGAGCAGAATCATGGAAGTCTCAGAATTAGGACTCTTCATTGTCTATAACTTATCTTTCAGAATCTTTCAAAGAAAAGAAGCAAAGGAAACTTTTAAAGTCACCATGCCATCTTCCTCCAAGAAGATAATTTTTAATTTGGGTTGTCACTCATCTGTATAAAAATATGTAGACTTGACTTGACAGTCAAGCTAGCTTTGTCCACTAACATAGATTTACATCTTTCAAAAAAGTTACGTGCGTGCATCCCCATACCTGTGTAGGGAATTAAACTGGGGGTTTAAGCATGCTAGGAAAAACTCTACCAATTATATTCCCTAGCTCTCTTCTCTAGGGGTTTTAATTCCCTAGCATTATGGCCAATATTGTTTAAATGTTAGGGGAATTCAGGATGTATGTATCTCTTGTCCTTTTGTCCATCTAATATGAACCAAGAGGAAAAGACAAGAAAAAGTAGAGTAACAAATGTTTTTAAGGTTAATTAATTTGAATTTTGTAAATAATATAACACTTCAGTCATGAGTTTAGTGGCAAGTCAGTAAGACAGTAGAGACGAGAGTCATTGGCTATCCACTGGCAGCCAAGTTATCTTTCTGGAGACAATGACTGCTATCAGTCCCTGACGTCAGATAAGATCTATTACTGAAAGTTCCACAAAGGTGTTTTATTTGGTTGGTTGATTGGTTTGGTTTTTGGTTTTGTTTATGATATCATTCTTCTGATAAGTGTGGACTTCTTTCTTTCTTTCCATGTTATGTCATTGAATTCTCATAACTACCTCCCCTTAAAATCCTGGAAGGCAAGGGAAGAAGATATTTTTTCGATAGAGAAAATAAACAAATCTATGGAATGTTTAAGTGACTCAAAAAAGATTACAAAGTCTTTATGTCTCAACTTCCTCATCAAACACTAAATGAAACAGGTTAACTTATTTTCCAAGATCAAAAAAACAAAACAAGTATAGAAGATACACTGTCTACTGTGAGAACCTATAGTTGTCTGTATGGTCACAGTGCAGTCTGATTTTGTCTATTATTCACATAATGTTTTTAAAGTCATAATAGAAGATGAAATATAAACCTTAAGATATCCATCTACCCATCCATCCATACACCCACCCATCTACCCACCTATCTAATCTATCTATCTATCTATCTATCTATCTATCTATCTATCTATCTATCTATCTATC
>JADRCD010215962.1:0-20605 GCA_019843815.1 Montemys delectorum | reverse complement strand
GTTTCTCCATCTATGGTGATTGAGAGTTTTGCTGGGTATAGTAGTCTAGGCTGGCATTTGTGTTCTTTTAGGGTCTGTATGACATCTGTCTAGGATCTTCTAGCTTTCATAGTCTCTGGTGAGAAGTCTGGTGTAATTCTGATAGGCCTGCCTTTATATGTTACTTGACCTTTTTCCCTTACTGCTTTTAGTATTCTTTCTTTGTTTTGTGCATTTGGTGTTTTGACTATTATGTGGCGGGAGGAATTTCTTTTCTGGTCCAGTCTATTTGGAGTTCTGTAGGCTTCTTGTATGTTCATGGGCATCTCTTTCTTTAGGTTAGGGAAGTTTTCTTCTATAATTTTGTTGAAGATATTTACTGGCCCTTTAAGTTGGAGGTCTTCACTCTCTTCTATACCTATTATCCTTAGGTTTGGTCTTCTCATTGTGTCCTGGATTTCCTGGATGTTTTGGGTTAGGGTCTTTTTGCATTTTGCATTTTCTTTGACTGTTCTGTCAATGTTGTCCATGTTATCTTCTGCCCCTGAGGTTCTCTCTTCTATCTCTTGTATTCTGTTGGTGATGCTTGCATCTATGTTTCCTGACTTTTTTCCTAAGATTTCTAACTCCAGGGTTGTCTCTTTTTGTGATTTCTTTATTGTTTCTACTTCCATTTTTAGGTCCTGAATGGTTTTACTCAATTCCTTCACCTGTTTGTTTGTGTTTTCCTGCAATTCCTTAAGGGATTTTTGGGTTTGCTCTTTAAGGGCTTCTACTTGTTTACTTGCGATCTCCTGTAATTCTTTATGAGATTTTTTTGTTTCCTCTTTAAGGGCTTGTACCTCTTTATCTGTGTTTTCCTGTATTTCTTTAAGGGAGTTATTCATGTCCTTCTTAAGTTCCTCTATCAGCATTGTGAGATATGTTTTTAGATCCAAATCTTGCTTTTCCAGTGTTTTGGATATCCAGGGTTTGCTAAGGTGGGAGTACTAGGTTCTAGTGAAGCCAAGCAGTCTTGGTTTCTGTTGGTAGGATACTTGCATTTGTCTTTCGCCATCTCTTGATCTCTGGTGTTAGGTGTTCTTGGTGTCTCTGACTAGAGCTTGTCCTGTCCTTGCCACCCTGCAACTCCCCTTTGACTCCTGAGGCCTGTAGCTCCAGGCTGGTCCCGCCTTAGAAAGTCACCGTAGAGAAAATGGAGGATCTCACCTGAGTCCTTGGGCTGAAGCCCGCCCTGGAGGCAGGTCCTCCACTAGCAGGGAGGGGGCAGAGATGGTCACTGATCCAGCTCTGTCACTCGGAAGCTGAGAGGATCATGTCCCTGCTGCCCTGCGATTCCCCTGCGACTCCTGAGGCCTGTGGCTCCAGGCTGGTCCTGCCTGAGTGCTTGGTTTCCAACTCGCAGGATATTGTTTGATCCTGTGTGATTCAGTATTTCTAGCTAATTCAGAGTCCTAAACAACTTTCTAAATAAACTCAGTTGTACGGGGATCTTTCTCAGGACCCTGCTATAATGCCAGGGTTTTCAGACCCCTTCATTGTAGCATAGCCCGAGGACCTTGATCCGTTAGGCATGCACTCATGGCGTGTTTTGTATTCATCATGATGCTGGTTTTATCTGAATCCTTAGCAGTTATGAACAATGCTTCCTCTAGATCCTCTTACTGATTTCCTTCAATTCCAGTTCTGTCAAAGGGACTTGTTGGTAGCATCGGCCAATACAGGAGCAGCCTCATTCTGATTATTTAGGCCACAGGAATGAGCCTGCCAGGCACATAGTGGTGTAACCCAGGGCCTTGATGATTGCAGGGAGCAAAGATACACAGATTCTACTTGACTTTCGCTTCCTCAATGCCCTCCCTTCCTGCCACCTTCTTTGCCTGCCAAAGTTTGAAGTGATTTTTCTCGAGCTCTCTAGGCGTAGAAAGCCACCACTCCTTGGACAAGCCAGCCCTGGGGTAAGGGTTCCCACAGTGGCCACAGCAGTTAGGGTTCTGATTTCCTGCCATGCCCTTGCCCACATGGAGCTTATGTGGCCATTGCAGACCTCAGAGACACGGGTCCCTGGAATCTTGAGCCCCTGTGGTGGTCTATCCAAACCAAGGGCTTTCCACAGGAAGCCACATGAAGGAACCCAGTGCTTCTGTGACTCCCATGGCTGCTCTTCCTGAGAAGAGCCAGCAGAGCAGCAGCTGCATCTGCGAAAGACACCCTCGACCAGAAAAGATGGAGTCCCAGGTGTCAGGCAAGCAACTATAGAGGGTACTGCCTAACCAGGGAGCAGCCCCATGGGGCTTGGCTTTTGAACCAAGCAAGTTTTGTTGTTGTTGTTGTTGTTGTTGTTGTTGTTGTTTTTCATTTGTTTGTTTGGTTTTGGGTTGTTTGCTTGTTTGATTTATCTTTCTATGAGGAGAGAAGTTGGCAGAATTTGAAAGTAGAAACAGGATCTGTGTCAAAGCTTCCTGGCTTTCTTCAGTAATGAAAGGACACGGGGAAACGCTGAAGGTATCTGGTGGTAGGAACAGAGATGCAAAGAAATCCTGGAGGGCTTCAACTTGCCCACCTAAATGGACCAATTTTATTATACCTTTTAGGGAAAGAGTTTTCTGACATTTTTGAAGTGTCCTGCTGGCCAATGATTTTTCTGAATCACACTAATATGGTTTTAGCCCAGGGGTTTTAAGACTTGCCCTCAGTGCCAAGGAAATAGACTTGAAAAAGATTCCTTTTCATTTTTAAAATCATTTCGTAAGTTACTGTACAGAATGATGGGCTTCATTATGACATCTTTGTGCGTGTATGTCAGTCTACTTTTTTCTTATTTTTCTCCCCGACTGCTACCGCCCATACTACAAGTACCCTCTAGATGATCCCACTCTCCCCCTAAAATCCTAAATATTTCTCTTATATTTTCACGACACATTGATTCCATTGCTCCCCCCGGATCCCTTGTTTTTAGATCTCTTCCTCTCCTTGCCTTGACCTGCCTCATCTCGCCTAGCCCCACCCTGCCCCGTCTCATCTCTCCCCTCCCCTCCTCTCTCCTCTCTTCTCCCCACCCCAACCCTTCCTTCCTCTCTTCTCTCCCCCTCCCCTCCTCTCACCCCCTGCTCTCCCGCTCCTGGTCCTTGAACACAAATTTACTACTAGGTCCAGAATGCAGATGGCAATGCTGTGCATATGGGCCCTGCTAGGCTACCTGCAGGTCTTGCAAAGCAAGTTAGAGCGTGGCGGCCTTGGCTGTAGGATTAAGTTCCTGTTGGTTTGGGGACAGAGCAGCGCCCTCTAGTTTCTCTAGGATGCCTCTCCCCAGCCCAGCATCACCTCCCTGCAAACACTACCATGCATCATCCTCCGTGCTGCTGCTCCTCTTGGACCGCCCGCCTCGGGTAACCAGGGAAACAGGTTGCCACGGTAACCGGGTCCAGGTTGCCTCGCCCAAGAGCTGCTGTGCCCCGCGGGAGCTGCTGCCAGGACCAGCCACCAGGAGCCAGGCCAGCCAGAGCGTTCTTCCTGGGCAGTGCTCTCTTTCCTCATTTCCACCGGTGCCCCTTTCTGCTACCTTTGTCCTCCCCTGGCCCAAGGAAATAAAATGAATGAAGACCCCTATCCACACAGGAGCTGTTTAGGTAGTTAGCAGGTAATTTAATTCCCCCTGAAAGGCTTTGGGCAGGCTGGCTGCACTTGGCTCCTGGGAGGTACTCTGTGTCCCTGGCATGCAGCGCGGTGGGCGGGAGGCAGGGCCTGCGGGGGCCTGGCTGCAGGAGCCGCTTGGTTTGCCAGGCGATTATTGCCAAAGCAGCCAGGTTTTTGAAAGGGACTGTCCCACCCTCCCGTCTGTTGGCATCTCTAATTTTTAGCGTTCATAGGGTGGCAGGGTTGGCGAGCTCCAGACAGTAAATATAGAATCTAAATGTTACTAACAGGAAATTTGGCAAAGCAGTGTGGTCTAACAGGCCTTTCCAGGCGTTAGCTGACAGGCAGGCCCTCATCCAGATCGAGGGTGTCCCCTCCAGAGGGATGCCAGGGGAAAGCAGGAAGTGTCAACTCAGCAGACAGACCTCTTCCAGTATAGGCCTTTCTCTCTTCCCCAGATACCAGCCTGGGCCTAAGGCTAGAGCAATCGCGCAGACCCACAAAGAAGAGACATTCACCAGGAGTGCCAGTTCACTCCCCTGGGGGAAACAAACCCCTGCAGGTGCTCTTTTCTCCATCACAGGCGCCTACACACAGCCTGCTGAATGCAGCTATGTTAAATGCTGGGTCACCTACATCTCTCCATAAATACCACAAGATGCTCTTCTTAAGATGGGGAATTAGCCCAAAATATCTACTGTGCTACACATGCACCGCCCACACGTGCGCGTGCGCGCGCGCGCACACACACACACACACACACACACACACACACACACACACAAATTAAATGTTTCTCTCAGGAGACATTTTCCAAGCAGCTCCAGGAAAACCCAAATAACTCTAGGCCCGCTGGCCCAACCTCCTCCAAGCCCAGTGGCTGAAGATTAGTTGATTGGTGCCCAGCACAGGCAGCTCCATGGAAGCGCTTTTCTTTGGCAGAGGCAGCTGCCTTCCTGCTGTCTTATTTTCAAAGCAAAATAATTGGCCAGGAAGCCCAGCAAAAGTGTCCTTATTCTCAAACTCTGAAAAGCAATAAGGAATCTAAGCTATCTGAGAAAAAAAATTCTGAAGCCTTAATGATTAACAAATAATAGTGCTTTATTTTAATAATTATTGTGGACACAGAAGAATCGCAGACTGCCTTTTAGTATACAGGGCCTTTTCAGATTTTTAAGGAATACCACACAACATCCCATGAGCCCCACAAAAGAAAATACAAAAGAATGTGTGTACAGCCTGTCTATCTGTGTTTCAACTCTGGGAGGAAGAATGATGTGTTCAGATGGCTCCCAAGGACTAGAGGCAAAATTGTGTCTCATAACCCCAACTCTTAGTGTTTCACATGGGTGGGACGAACAGCACCTGGGCATTTTAGAAGATTAGAAGTATTAGTCTTCTGAATTAGTGATTTTTATTCATCATGATATTTGGGGAACATAGGAATTCAAACAAAGGAAATGCCAGTGCTAAGACCGTGTGCATTCTGGGGCAACTCTGTTCTGTCCTCCACAGCTTAGGACAGACTGGACTTTACTGCAGACAGATTGTGGGGGGCAGTCAGCAGAAAAGTGCAACTGAAATCTCCGGTTGTTCGCCACTCAGATAATTTCTTGTGTCTCTGTTTCTCAATCTGGTTGTTCCTGTTTTGTCCATCCTGTCCTAAGCCATAGTGACAAAGCAAGGCTTCCCAAACCTGGTCTACTTGTGACCTCTTCTTGCTGGAGAGTTGTGGTGTGTGGTGTGTGCATGTGCGTGATTCCAAGTGTATAGATGAATAAACTAGGTATACACATCAAACATTATCTGACAATAACTCAAGGAAATTTATTATAAAACTCTTGGTCTAAGTATAACCTTACCATTTATTAAAGACAAAAGTGAATCTGCATACTAATGAGATGAATATGTTTGTTTATTTTTATATCAACAATTAAATCTTGGCCGAGGATTTGATACTGCAGGACACTGAATATCTCCAGTGTTTTTCAGAGTTGATCATTATTTTGATTTCATAATCACTAGTGCTGAAGATGCCACTTTGCATAAATATGTAGTACAAAATGGTAGAAGCATATTCAGGGCCATTTCAGAAACGGCTGAAATTCTGTCCTAATCCCAAGCCAAAATTCATGGAATGCAGCTCAAATAGCAAATTTAAAAATCTAGCATCTTAATGCTATGCAATCCAAAAATATACCAATTTGATGCTCACATGCTGAGGACGATGGTATGAATACGAACAGTCTCTGTTTCCTGTAATTAAACTATTATGTTTCTATATGAGCAGATAACTTGTGTGTGCAGTGAAAACACTGTGGTTTGCATCACAGGACAGTCTTAAATCTGAGCTGAGGTCTTCAACGCTATCCCGTGTGACAGCATGCACAATGTAAAATACCCGAGTGCCATGTGTTCAGAACCAAGGCAAGGCCTCAGTGAAGTCAGCCAGCACAGCACGGCACGAGTGAGTGCGGGCGGGAGCCTCACCGCTCACTGCAAACTTGATTTTGAATCAACTTCTGCTCCTTGAGTGTACAGAAATCTTTTACTGGCTGCAGCCATTTTCTACAACCCCCATGTTAAGAAGCTATGCAGCCACATATGGTGTGTCGGTCCACAGTTTAGGAAGCTGTGGGGTAGAGGAGGAGAACAGCTTATAAGATATCCTGACCTTCTGAACCTTGTATTTTGCCATAGGGGGAAGAGCCATAAATTATTAACACCAAATGCACAACAGGTCAGGTGGTCCCAAGGGCTACAAAGGAAAATGAGAAGGTCCGAGGGATGGGGGGAGTGGAATTTCATTTGTCACTGAGGGATTCTGGCCTAACTGACCTAGGTGGTTTGAGACTCAGCAGGTGGTTGACCCTAAAAAGGGAAGCTCAGTGTAACACCTCATAAAGAGAGGGAGGAAGAGACTCATGTGGAGAGAGAGCCACAGGACAGGCATCCAGATGACAGCTTGTGACAGAGGTGGGGGGGGGGGAGAAGCCTCCATAAGCTAAAGGTTGCCCAAGGATGGGAGAGACACCTGACTATTTCCCTGGAAGGAGCACAGTGGAGCCCTTTCCTGCCTAACTGTGGCCTCCAGACTAGGATCAATTCCTTTCTGATGTTCCTGGGGTGAGGACCCTGCTGCTTCCTGTGGCCCTCCTGGGAAGCTGATGGGGTTCCCATTGCATGGGTGGAGAACCTATGCTTAGAGAGCTCGTATAACCTGTCTAAATTCATATGGTTGAAGAGGGCTATGTGAAAAAAGAGATTTAAAATAAGTTGTCTCCCCTCCCAGGGACTAAACCACCAACCAAAGAGCACACATGGTGGGACTCATGGCTCCAGCTGCATATGTAGCAGAGGATGACCTAGTCGGTCATCAATGGGAGGAGAGGCCCTTGGTCCTGTGAAGGCTCTATGCCCCAGTGTAGGGGAATGCCAGGGCACTGAGGCAGGAGTGAGCGGATGGGTTGGGGAGCACCCTAATAGAAGCAGAGGAGTGTGATAGGAGGTTTTCAGAGGGAAATCAGGAAGAGGGATAACATTTGAAATGTAAATAAATAAAATAACCAATAAAAATAAAATAAAATAAGTTGCACTGACAGGCCCCTGGACCTCTTGCCTGTTTTCAAACTCGAATCTATTTGAACCACAGACAAAGTCCAGAAGCCACCAGGTTCTATCTTATTCAGTTTTCTAAAGTCGTCAGGTTTGGTGCATTCGGACCTTCCAGAGAAACAAAACCAAGAAAGACAGATGTCTATGCATGGACACATGTGCATGTACACCTGCATGAGGGAAAGCACTCTGTTACCCGGAATTGTCCGTGCAGCAATGGAGGTCTGTGTACATGTTGGATGACTTGAAGAACGGATGGTGTGGGTTCTGATTTGACTGAGGAAGATGGATGGCCCGGTATGAAACAAAGAGAGGGGACAGTCTTTCCTTCTGTCTTCTGCTCTCTGTGCCTCCCTGGACATTGGGACGTCCTCCACACTGTGTGGGTGGCTGGACATCGGGATGCTTTCCACACCGTGTGGGCTGGACATCAGCATGCCCTCCACACCGTGTGGGCTGGACATCGGGATGCCCTCCAACCGTGTGGGCTATCCATCCTCCACAAGTCCTCTACTTTAGAAATACTTCTGCAATTGCTCCTTAAAACGACCCTTAACCAGGAATCTGGCCAGCCATGGCTGGGTTAAGTTGATATAGTAATAAGGTAATAGTAATGACTGAAAGCCCACCCATAACCTTGCCATTCAGGTATATTTTTTCACACAATGCTTATAGTCTGAAAAGTTACAAGTGGCTAATGCCTTCTGGGTTGGAAAGACTACCTAGCATTCAGTACAATAACATCCAGGACAAAATTCTCCCATCTTCCCCTAGAGGAGGAGGTGAAATCCTCAAGTACTGTTAAGTTTTCTCTTTAATATCCCATAATACAAGGATGACAGTAAAACTGAACCATACTTAGATATGATAATAAATCAAGATATCTTGAGTTACATGATAGAGGACTTTTTACACAGCACCCACATAGCAAGCCCTTGCTGTGTGTCCCCAAGAGCTCCTGGGGTTTTCCAGGTGAGGGTCAGGACTGAGGAGCACGGCAAAATGAGTGAGTTTTGCCCTCACAGCATCTTCTGGTCCAAAATATCAGGGAAGTCTTTTAAATAAAAGCTCTTGGGGAAATGCTTCAGTGGTCGTGCAGGCTCTGCGGCCAGTCTGGGCCACCACAGGGTCATTGCCACATCTTCACATTGACCATCAATGTCTTTAATTGAACAGTTTCGGTTCTCCTTTCCCCCATAACTCCGGACTCTTACATTTGGGAAGAAATAAAAGTTTGACGTAAACATAGAAAAATAAATAGAAATATAACACTTGAGTAACTAACTTGTGTGTGTGTGTGTGTGTGTGTGTGTGTGTGTGTGTGTGTATTTAGGTCTATGTGTGTGAATGTGGTATATGTATGCATATTCTTTGTCAGAGTACATTCATCACATCCATGTGGAGGCCAGCGCAGGAGTTCTCCCTCTCATTCCCTTGAGACTGAGTTTGTCACTGAAGCAGAACACAGCAGGCAACAAGCCCCAACATTTTCTAGTTCCCTTTTCCCAGCTCTGGATTACAGGCACTTGTCGCCATAACTGTCTTTTACATAGATTCTGGGATCCTAACTCAGGTCCTCGTGATTGAGTAGTAAACATTCTAACCTAGCCATGTCTCTAGTAACCCCCAAATAATCATTTTTATCTTAGGAAAACAATTTTCCAAACTGGCTGAGTGATTTAATCTCCAAAATTGAATTAAAGATGTAGTAAGGATGTAAAGTCAACGTCAGACTGGAGACATTGTCCTGCCAGAACGTCATCCAGCGTCCTCAGAGCAGAAGTGCCAAGTGTAGGCACGCAAAAGGCAACTGGGAAGGTCAGCAAGTTAATTTAGAGGTACGGAAATGTAAAGGGAATTTAAGCTTTTCTGCTATCCCATGGATTATTGCCAAATGGTAATAATCACTGGTTAAACCACAGTGAATGCTCCCACATCCTTCTGATGTGCTGATCTCTAGTTGTTTACACAGAGAAAGTTTCTCACACCACACTGGTTCTCACACCTTGTGCTTTTGCTCCATCAGGTAAGGACTTGATTGGAATGTCTACTCTGGATCCTCCAAGCAGAACTGATAAAGTATGCACGCATGCGTGCATGTGTAGTCACGGGTATGGGTATGCGCATGCGCATATACTTGTCCCGGGGGTGAGGGTGGGGCAAGCTGGAGGTTCTGAACAGAAATAGTTTAGTTCTCAGGCTCCAGGCTTAGATGAGCTTGTGCCTCAGCTCAGGTACAAAGGCAGGAGCACATAGCTGTCCCAGCAGGAGGGCAGTAGGAGTGAACATCCTTCTCACTGGGAGTTGGCCTTTCCTTCAGTTCAGATTTGCAGCTCATGGGATGAGACCCACTCTCAATGGAGAGAGTGTGCTGGCAGACTCAGTCAGAAGCCAGGTACTAACTAATGTCCTCAGGAAGCAGCTTTCACAGAGAAATGCTTCAGTGGTCGTGCAGGCTCTGTGGCCAGTCTGGACCACCACAGGGTCATTGCCACATCTTCATATTGACAATCAATGTCTTTAATTGAAAAACCTTTGGTTCTCCTTTCCCCCCCCATAACTCCATACTCTTACATTTGGGCAGATTCCTTTGGCCGCTTGATATTTCAAAGAAAGGCGCTTATTTTCCAATCATTGGTATTCTGTCTAATATCACAGGGCACCCTTGAGACTAGAAACCATTTTTTTCTCAGTGTTTAAGTGTGATGTTGGTTGGCTAGACCACTTGTCTCTAAGGCTTGTAGATCTCTTGACTTGCTCAGATTTCAATTTTGTTTAAAAACTGACTCCAGCCATTATTTCTCAACCAACTTAAGGGTTATGGTCTCCACCATTCGACCCTACTATTACATGAATGACCCGGTCTCCTTTGTGTGGAATTACATCATGTAGGCAATCCCTTTTGTCCATTATCCGCGGCCCTTGGGCGACCAACCCCTTACAGAGTCATGGTATCCTGAGTCAGGAAGGGGCAGAAAGGTTCCAGGGGAGAGAATAATTGTTTTAAGGCCACCGTGGCAATCCCTCCTGTTTTAAACGCCTTCGAAAGAGCACTGTGAGCAATCGCATGGGGCGCTTCTTCCTGGCACCCTGTCAAAGGGAAAATGTTTTATGCAAATGGAGATATTCACTTCCGAGAAATCATAGCTCTCTTGTGGTTCCACTCCCGTGTGTAACTAGACAAGGTTTACCTTTAAAAGATGGCTAGGCTTTTGCCAGTGGCACCTGCTAAATAAAGAAGGGACATCGAAAAGGTATTAATTGTGCTACATTAAGCTAATAGTAAGCCACCCGCATGCCATGCTTGAGAGAGGTCACCCACGGAACTTACTAAGAAACAGTGGAGTGGGCTGAATTACTTAGAGAGGTGTTGAAAGTGACCACGTTGGTGCAGGGGATAAGAGCGAGGCATGAGGATAAGATTCTGAGGCAGTGGCCCCAACTGTGGGCTTCACTTCCTGATCCAGATGGAATCATTTCCACTCAAGGACCAGACAGACCCTGTAGAGCTATGCTAATTGTTCTATCTCAGTTTGATCCTGAGAGAGTTACCAACGACCACAGAAAACTAGAAACAAAACTGGGGGGAAAAAAGCAACAGATTTAATGTGTTTTCTTTTTTTCCATTTTCCCTTCCTCCCACCTTATTCCTGCATGTGGACTACTGGAATTCCTTACTGTTTCCTTGGGCAATGGGCATCTAGCATCACACTGTAAGGTAGGTCCCTGAGAGCTTTTATTAAAAAGACTTCCCTGATATGTTGGATCCGAGGACGCTGTGGGGGCAAACCTCACTCACTTTGCAGGGCTCCTCAGTCCTGACCCTCACCTGGAAAACCCCAGGAGCTCTTGGGGACACACAGCAAGGGCTTGCTATGTGGGTGCTGTGTGAGAGGTCCTGAAAGTCGCCAGACGCAAGTCGCCAACGTTGCTGCTGCACTGTTAGCTTGAGGTTCCGCACCGGAGGTGGGCCACAGGCCATGCAGCTGGGCAGGTGTCACACACAGGGCTCGGGGACAGCACCGCAAGCCCAAGCAGTGAGTGAGCATCTACCTGAAAAGCTTCCACAGAGCAACAATCCACAGACTGTTACAGACTCCTTCCCCTCTTAAAACTGCAGTGTTAACATGTATTCCTTCCCAGACACACTGAACGATGGCTTCGGAAAGAGCCTCATGCCTTCTCCATCATCAAAGGAAACAGGCTAGGATGCCAAAGGATGCCCCATGGGTTACTGTGGCCCCGTGGTGGGTTTCCAAACGAAAGTCCGCCTGTCTACATCATGCTGCATGTCCTGCGAACTCAGGATTGTCTTGAAAGTGAGTCAATGAACAGTGCTTTTTTTAGACTGAAACATCCTTCACGGACACTGGGGATAGTTTGTAAACCAACCAGAAATGATAAAACTACTGCACATTCTAATTTTAATAATTAATTAATGGAGACAACAATCCTCCTGCCTCAGTGTCACAAGTTCTGGGATTATAGGCATGAGCCACGATGCCTAGCTGTTTTGAATTTTAAACTATCAGAGAGAGGCCTCCAAACTTGTTGAAGATCTGTAATTTTGAGTGACTACACCTCAGTTAAGACAAAAGCAAACACCTAGAAGTTAATTGCTAATAGTTATGCATGATACCAGGGGACTTCTACAGGGTCAGGTTCACAGGAGAGATTCTGTAAACACTGTTCCAGAATGATTAGGTCTTAACTACCTGGCACGCCTCTAAGCCCAGCCAACACACCGTTCCTGATGATTCCGACTCTGAAGAAGATGCCCTCTAGCCTTTCAAACAGAAATCGTTTTCTTCAGTGTCAAAAACGCTCTGCTTTCTTCCAGAAATTAACATAAATCTAACTAAGAAAACAAAGCTTCAAAACTGAAGCTAAAAATCATGAGAAACAGTAACTTCAGCCATGTTTGGACAGCTAGCCTCCCGAGTGTTCACCTTTACCCCTGACTCTCCTAATGGACTCCGGGTTACCATGACGTTTACCCTCCAGCCTCTCAGTTGAAGAAACTGAGGCACAAAGTAGGTCAAAGGTTTACCAAAGGTCACACACAGTGCATGTCACACACAGATCTACACGTAAGATGCATGTGTAGATACAGGCAAAGAGGAGGTCGCTGTCCACGCCACTTCATTGCTTGCTTTAGTCACAGTAAAATACACAATGCAAATCTTCATCTACTAACAATTACAAGTGTCACTTCCAATGCTTGCATCCATTGCTAACCACTGTGAGGTTTCATTCCATGTAATTGAGCTCACCTTGTTGTACAACACAATCAAAAGCAGTTCGAAGGGCTAAGAGCCTGCTGGTAGGTAGGGTTCCTACTAAACAGCAGACCCTGAGTGCCAAAACACACAAACTACTAAAAAATGATTAAAATGAAATTCAGAGTTAACTTTCCTCTCATGTTAATCCTGATCTTCCACAACTTGTGCCCTAAGGAAAGTCTATCATGATTTTTCAGTGAAACGTTACATATGAGATCAGATGTGCGTGTTCTTCTGGTGAGTGCCGGCTGTACTCTAATCTCCAAGTTCATGGACTTCTCTTGAGCCTTCACCCCATAGCGTAGTTTCAAAGCACTGTTTTGGAACTTCTGTCCCTGGAATATATCTCCTGCCTTTGGTTCTCTGATCAGAGACATCTCTCATTGAGTCATAGAGGTTATCACTACATTTCCAAGGTAGAACAATCAACCAGCTTCGAAGGAGACTTGAGTTGAAAATCACAGAGTATAAGTTTGGAGAGGTGTTCTAGGGAGCACCACCTACAAACCAGTGCTTCACGGGGCTTGGTATGGCACCTTAAGGGCAATCTGTAAATTTGATGATGAGAACATGATTTGCATCTACCAAAGGACTGAAACTGAGCATATTTTGACATATGCTTTAAATTATAAGGAAGTTAAAAGTTCACACAATATTCTGACTAAGGAGATTTCCTAGGGACACAAGTTGTAGAGAGCATGTTATTTGTCTTAGTCAGGCTTTACTGCTGTGAACAGACACCATGACCAAGGCAAGTCTTATAAGGATGACATTTAACTGGGGCTGGCTTACAGGTTCAGAGGTTCAGTCCATTATCATCAAGGCTGGAGCATGGCAGCATCTAGGCAGACATGGGGCTGGAGGAGCTGAGAGTTCTACATCTTCATCTGAAGGCTGCTAGGAGAAGACTAGCTTCTAGACAGCTAGGACAAAGGTCTTAAAGCCCACACTCGCAGTGGCATACCTACTCCAACAAGGCTACACTTCTACACTCATTCAAACCATGACATTCTACTCTCTGGCTTCCATAGGCTGTTCAGACACATGAGTCTATGGGGGCCATATCTAGCTATAGCATAATAAAAAAGCACATTTAGTCCAACTTCCAGAGTTCCCATAGTCTATAGCAGTCTCAACAATGTTAAAAGTCCAAAGTTCAAAGTCTTCTAATTTCTACTGTAATCCCCAAATCAAGACAGGAAATCAGCTAGGTAAACTCCAAACTCTGCATCTCCATGTCTGATGTCAAAGAGGTCTTCAGATCTCCAACTCCTTTTTCATCTTTGTTGACTGCAACAAACTTAATTTAATGGACTTGTTCCACTTCCTGCTAGTAGCTTTCCTCAGATGTATCCCACTGCTCAGGCATCTAGAACATCTTGGCGTCACCAAGGCAACTTCAATGTTACAGCTTGTTTCAGTGTCTGGGATCCACACATGATCTTCTGGGTTCCTCCAAAGAGCTTGCCTCATTTCTCCAGATATGACCTCTGTAGCACTCTAAGCTCTGATTGATCCACTCCACTGCTGCTGCTATTCTTGGTGATCATCTCATGGTACTGGCATCTTCAATATGCTGGGGTCTTCTGCTTCACCAATAGTCTCTCATGGGCTCTCTTCATGGTGCCAAGCCTCAACTCCTTTGCATGACCCCTTCAGTTCTGGGCCATCAACTGCAACTGAGGCTGCACCTTCAACAATGGCCTTTCCTGGCCTCTCTCAGTTTCAAGCCTTAGCTGCTCTTCATGATCCCTTAATGCCTCTGGAACCAGTATCACCCGGGTGACTCTTACACACTACGTAGTCCAGCTGCAGCATGAGGTACAACCTCGGCTATCTCTGGAACACAGCTTCTTTGTGCTCTCAGAAGACACTTCCTAGAAGATGTCACTTCAGTGATGCTGGGAGGTGAAGTGACAATGTGATCCACCAGAGCCTGCCACCGCTAAAGTAAAGCTATTACTTTACAGGGACATTTGAAGTTGGTTGACTAGAGCTGAGAAACTAGCATGACTAAGAAGAGACCAGCATCGTGGATATGAGATCTTCTGGGAGTGTTTCCTCAGGGACATCGTACAGGAGACACTGTGGCCCAGAGGGGGCCAAGGCTTTACTTTGTACTGGTAGCTGAACTTGGTACTGTGTAAGAGTATCTTCGGCAGTACTGGTTTTAAGACATGAAGTGGCCAAAGGGAGCAGCTGATGCTGGGCCCTGGGTGGAGGGCTTGGGACCCCAAAGAGAGCATTGGTGAAGGCAGTCTCAGTAGCAGCAGAGACTCCAGCATGTGGAAGGCACCATTGTAATGCAAGGACTGCCAAGGGCAGCCATTGCTGTGCAGTGGAGCTGGCCCGAGCCTATAAGATGAGCTGTGTGTGCTGTGGAGGGCAGAGCCAGAGAAGCTGCACTGCCAAAGCCCTTCGGAGTCCAGATCAGAAGTCCCAGGACTCAGCCATGGAACCATTTACAGTTCTGAGAGGGCTCCAGGCTTGGTTTGATTGGATCATCATTGTGCCCAGCTCTTCCCTCCTGAGGTAAAAAAGTAATGACTCATTTTGATTTCACAGGAACGCACCATTATGAGATACTGGATATTTTAGAGAGACTTTTAACTTTTAAAGATACTTGGAGATTTTCGCAAAGACTGAACTTTTAACGTGTGTTTGAAAGTTTAAAGGCTGAGACTTTTAAAAGTTGGATTGTTTTGGACTGTGATATTGATATTAATATGAGGTCTTAGAGATAAGCAATATCTTAGCTTGGGTTTCTACCGTTTTTATAAAACACCATGACCTAAAGCAGCTCAGGGAGGAAAGGGTTTATTCGAAGTCCATCTGGGCAGGAAGTCAGGGACTTAAGACAGAGGCGTCTGAGCAGGAACTGAGGCAGACAGAGCACACGGCAGACATGGCTTCCCACGACTTGCTCACTCTGCTTTTTATAGTATCCAGAACCACTTACAGTGGGATTGCACCACCTGCCTACCGTGAGCCGGGCCCTCCTGCATCAATAACCAGTCATGAAAATGCACCACAGACTTTCGTGCAGGTCAAATCTATGTCGGCGGCATTTTCTTAACTAACATACATTCTTCCAAGATGGTCCTAGCTTGTGTCAAATTGACATAAAAATAGCCAAACCAGGCAAGAAAGGCCGGGCTATTATTGTCTAACAGGGTTGCACTGGGATGTAGAGCTGACAAGGGGTCAGTTTTCTTGGAGAGAACTATTTTTTTTTTTTTTTTGTCAACCTGATACAAAGTAGAGCTTCATAATTGAGAAAATGCCCCCGATCGGCCTAGGGGCAAAGTCTGTGGGGCATTTGTCTCATTTATGGTTGATGTGAGAAGGCACAGCTCACTATGGGCAGAGCTATTCTTGGGAGGTGGTCCTGAGGTATATAAGGACGTAAACTGAACAAGCTTGAGAGAGCCAGCCAGAGAGAAAATTTTTCCATGGTCCTTGCTTCAGTTCCTGACTCCAGGTTTCTGCCTTGAGTTGCTGGCCTGACGTTAGTCAGTGATAGCGTGTGATCAGCCCTTTCCTAATTTGTGGTGGTTTGAATGAGAAAGGCCGCCATCCGTTTCTCTATTGGAATGCTTGCTCCTCAGTTAGCAGAATTGTTTGGGAAGGATTAGGAGGAGTTCCCTTGTTGGAGGAGTTACGTCACTGGGAGTGGGCTTTGAGGTTTCAGAAACCCACTTGAGGCGCAGCCTCTTGTTCTCTGCCTGCAAGCTGTGGATCAGGCGTGAGTTCTCAGCTACTGCTCCAGCATCATGCCTGCCTGCCACGGGCCTTGCCTTACTGACGATCATGGATGAACCTTTTGAAACCATAAACAAGCCCCTGACTAAACTCTTCTTTTTATAAGTTGCCTTGGTTATGGTATCTTTTAAAGAGAGTAGAACAGTAACTACGACTTTTCACAAATTGTTTTGTTCATGGTGTTTTCTGGAAGCAAGAGAACCATGACTGGATTATGGTTACATCTCTGTCCTTCAAGGTGGGAGACATGAGGCCCCACCACTGCAAATGTCCAGTACATATTCTATTTCTTATGATATCAAGCATATATAGGTGAATTGGTATTCAATAAGTACTTAACAGGGAAGCCAATTTCTACCTGGATTTGTTTACAGAGATGAGTAAAATCCCTCATTTTTAATGGATTGTGGAATAGCCTGAAGGCCAGGCAGTACTGTTTGGTACAGTGCTCTGGCAACATGCCAGCACCTCATGAGAAGCATCGGTGAACTTGACACTATTTTGAGGGGTTTTTTCCTATTATGAAACCACTAGTAGTTCAAGTTTAACCTGGAACTGCATTAGCGTCATGAGGAGGATATGTTCACTGGAGCTGCATGTTTGAAGTCTCAGGGGTTACAACTTGACTTTGACACAGCCTTCCATGGTCCATACCATTTGTAATCCTTATGAACTTTTGCAGGATGGTGCATAGACCTTTGCTTAAATGTGTTCCAGACTACCCTCTGGCTCTCTCTAAACCACATTCATTTGAGCATCCATCCCCTTCCCAGACACCAGCTAGGGATCCTGTCCTTTCTCCAGCTGTACTACAGCCTCTGCCCCTCACAATAGCAGCTGAATCCAGAAGTACTTAGTGATAGCATGAAGAAACGAGATGTTGTGGTCACGGGCCTTCCTCCCTCCTTGTTATTCACAATGTAGCTGTAGCTGTTGCTCTTCACCATGCAGAACTCCTCAGCAGGGACTGTGAAAATAACATCAGCAAATTCCCAGCTCCTCCACAGTCATGGAGGCAGAGAAGGCATTCTCAATGGGTGAATAGTCTATCGCTTACTTTGGTCAGCCCTCAGGAGTACCTTTTGACCACAGCCCTCCTGCATCTCTGTCCAGTAGACACAGCTAGTAAGTAGAAGTTGAGATTTGAATTGTAGCTTTCTAGAGTTAAGTCAAGGTGGCCTGGTCTCCTCTTGGTCTAAAGTACCACCATCTCATGCCTTGGTCTTAGCCAGATTTGCACTCATATTTTCAAAATTCTGGCTTCTCTGTATCTGCATGTGAAAGTTAGTCCCGATGTCAACTCAAATTGATAAAGAGACATCTGAGTCTGGTGAAAGACATCTTTGTGTATCCATGGGGGCATTTCTAGACAGGCAAGATAGTGGGAAAGTGAGCGTTGGTGGGGGGAAATCTGCCTTTGGTGTGGGCAGCACCCCCAGCACCTGAAGGGCCAAATGAAAAAGAAAAGCCCAGAGAAAAGGCAGTCCTCACTGGCCTGCCTTTGCATCTTCTTGAATGAGCACATCTACGCTGCTCTGGTTGTTTGCTGCCATCAAACTCTAGCTCTTTTGGCTTTTCAAACTGGATCCATCACAGTGGCCTCCAGGGAAGATGTAGATTGGTCAGCCTCAGATCAGAACTGTTGAGCTTCCTGGGTTGGGTAAGTACCTAGTTTTCTGTCTTACTAGTGTGTCAGATTGCCCCGGGTGATGGTCTATGTTCACTGTCCACTAGACTGGATTCATAATCACTGTGGAAGTACACCTCTGGCTGTGTTTCTGAGCATGTTTCCAGAATTCTTTAAGTGACGAGGAAAGAGTCACTCTGACAGACTCGTCTATGGTCAAATCTCTAGACTGCATCCAAAGAAAGCCTGCGAGCATCAGCATTCCCCATGTCGGTCTGCTTCTAGACTTTGGATACAGTGTGACCAACTCCCTCACATACCACCCCCATGGCTTCCCTGTGAGGAACTGCAGTCTTAACTGAGAGGTAAAGCCAGAATCTTATTTTCTTACATTGTTTTTGACAGATATTTTGTCACAGCCATGGGAAAGGCATGAGATGGACCAATCGCCTATCATGTAAGGCAGTCTCTGTCTGTCTGTCTGTCTGTCTGTCACTGTTTCTTTGTCTCTGTCCCTCTCTCTCTGTCTCGCTGTCTCTGTCTCTCTGTCTGTCTCTGTCTCTCTCTCTGTCTCTCTGTCTCTCCTCTGTCTCTCTCTCTCTCTCTCTCTCTCTCTCTCTCTCTCTCTCACACACACACACACACACACACACACACACACACACACATGCACCCTTCCTCTATGAATCCTTATCTATTGCACTATCCAACTGATCATCAACTGGACCTCTCTCCTCAGTGACTGACAGGTGGACATCACAGGTACCATCCTGACTTAGCTGAAGAAGGAAAGCTGTGCTGCACAGGGGGGAAGATGTGAGCAGGAAATGCTTCCATGCATACCCAGTTATGAGGTGTGAGCCTCTGTGCCTTCAGAAGGAACACACCACCACCCTCCCCCCCAGTATCATGCTGGACATCCAGCCCTGGTCCTGTAAAGTCCCCACTATGCCTCAGCTCCAAAATTTATTATCAAAAGCTGTCCTTCTTCCACCATGGCCCCTCCAGGTGTGGCTCTCATGTCCTTCATCTTCAGGCCCCGAGTGTGGCATGCCTGGGACTCCTTCTCCTGGGATCAGAGCAAGCCTCTAGTATAGACACAGGTTCTGGCATGTTCTGTATGAGAGCAATGCAACTTTGCACATCTACAGCTTGTGCAGAGGGACCATCACTTTGCTGGCTGGTTCTCTTTTGCACAAATCTCAGAAAACAGAAAGAGCAACATTCCAAGTCTAGAAGGTTCCTCAAGGATGAGACCTTGCCACAGTGACCAGGCTCTGCAGTACCTTGTTCCTCATTGACATAGCACTCTTCCTTTTTCTCCTTCCTCTCCCCTCCTCTCCCCTCCTCTCCTCGACTTGCCTCGCCTCACCTCTCTCCCTCCCTCCCTCCCTCCTTCCCTCCCTCCCTTCTTCCTTCCCTTCCTTCCTTTATTCCTACATTCCTTCTTTTTTTCTGATGGAGGGAGGTGGCTTAAAAGCAGGCCAAAGCCAGCTTCAGTCTGCATAGTGTCTCAGTGTACATGTTCCTGGTCCTGGGACTACTATCTCAGTGGTCCCAAAGCTGTCAGTGCTGCTTCTGCCATTTCTCCTCCAGCTCCATTCAGATCCCACATGCTGTGTATTGACCTGGATTCTGTCCTGACCCCCTGACCCTACACACTGCATTGCCAAATATGGACAGTAGCCATGTACATGTATAAATCCTTACTCTCTCTCCTAGTCTGGTTTGCATGCCCCTTTCTTGTCTCTGTGGCTTCTTATATGGACCCTGGGATACTTGCCACCCCTCTGACCATCACTGGACAGCAGGTGTCTAAGCCCCTGCAAGTCTGTTCCTCTTGCTGATATTTGTGGGTACAGCATGCATCTGGCACCACAAGGACTACCTTGTGAATGTTATATGTTATTTCGACATATCCAGACTGTCAGGGATCCCCTACAAGGATCTCCATTGGAAAGTCCTTCTTGTTTCACCTACTGGCCATAGTAACAGGAAAAGATGGGGAACTCCATCACCAGAGACAATACCTGAGGTGCCTCCTGGAGAAGCAGGAGAAGATGGGCGGGCGTGGGCCTTCCTGGAGGCAGTTGGGAGCTCTGCAGGCCCCTCTCCTAGGTTGTTTTCTTCACTGTCTTCTATTTTATTTTATTGTATTTTTAAAGTACACAAGTGGATATTTTTTAAAAGATAGGATGGATTGCAAAATAAATTATAATAACTGACAAAACTGAAAGATTATTCTCAGATACATAGCAGCCAAATTTATATATCAAAGAATGCTATTATTAAGGCAAAGAATGGAAAAACAGGATTTCAGATATGTTAGTTCAATCAAATGTAAAATGTAAGATTTTCCCAACCTATTGGGAACCTTGAATATTATTGGGGAAGCAAATATATTTATAACCAGAGAATTAGATATTTATGGAGTATGGATAGTGACCACCTTAGTGTCTACATTAGGGACTGACATAGTGAAACTTTACACGACAGGTCACTTTGGTCCAGAAGCCCAGGTGGCTGAACAGTAGGAGTTCTCTCACTGAGCATGCACCAAGCCAGACATGTGAACCTGGGGCCTCCTGGATCTTCTCATTCCTCCTGATTCTTGAGGCTGGCTTTCCACTCAGGACTATGCAAATGAAGGCTCAAGCCTTCAGCCTTCAAACATACTGTGAGCCAAGATGCCAGCCCAAGTGTG
>JADRCD010215961.1:0-33863 GCA_019843815.1 Montemys delectorum | reverse complement strand
GGCTGAGTGGGTTGGGTAACAGGTAGACACAGACTTAGAAAAGGATTTTAATCTAGGCTTGGCTAGATACAGATTGGCATCCTCACGGAGGGAGCTAACAACATCATAGCTGAATTTGTTAGGAGAGGCAAGACATGGGAAATCATTGATTTCTTCAGTTTTCTTTAAAGCAAATTAAAAGATAAATGTCTAAAAGAGATACACTAAAGAAAATGATGAAACTATAACCCCTTAAGAAGATCCAGATGTGGCAGGAACCAGGTCTGAAAATGGTACCTGGAGTAAGCAGACCAGCGTAAGATCTCTGGAGTCTTTGCCCCTCCCTGCCTGAGAAACTGGAAACAGGAAGGGGTAGTGAGACCATTCAGGAATCAGTTTTGCCAACTAGCTGGTAGGCCTGAGTTGGCACCAAAGATAGGCCTGCCCCTGAACACTATCCTAGTTCATATCCCAGTCGGAGGATCTGTGTAGTTAAGATGGGTCCACATCATGGCGTCATGATGTGTAGAGCAGATTCTTCAGCTTCAGAAGGTAGCCATTTCTCCTCATCCAGGCTTTGGAGGCTCAGGACCTGGAGTATGTGCCACAGTGGTCTCCAGTTCCTGGCCCTGCCCTCACCAGGCTGAACCCTCCATGGCCTGCACCCAGTGAATAGTGCGGGTCCTGCTCTCTTCCCATGAGAAGAGGGGCTTGTAGCCAAAATGGCGCTGTGCCTTGTTGGTACTGACAGTAAAGGTGGTGTTGGCCACAGCCAGAGTATAGGGATTCAACAGGGGTGTGTACAGCACCAGTGGGCGAAGCAGCCACTGCAGCAGGGCATTGAGGGCAGCCAGCAGCACCAGCAGCCAGTAGGGCAGCAGTGGGTGGGTGCCTATCAGTCGAAGACCACAGGGACTCAGAAACTCCATGTTGAAATCCTCGTAGCTTTTATAAGGTGACTTATCATAGCAGAAATACACCTGGCCACCCATGAGTGCCGCCCGCTGCTCCAGCTCTCGGGCCACCAGTACGTGCATCCAAGCCACATTGCCTACCAGTAGGAAGGGAGGTAGAGAGGCCGGCCTTGGTCCAGTCCCCGATTTAGCCCCATGGAGATTTTGCCCACACCTCTCTACTGTGTGGTCAAAGTCGCCTTTCTCCAAGGCACTGTAGCCACCAGCCCTCCTGGGCATTCTGCAGCTACTTGGCTCCTGTGTAGATGTTACCCCTTTCTCTGGAGAGCTGTTGCTCCCATGGCTGACATAACCTATGACATGTTTTTATGTCAGCCTTCCCAACTGGAGTGGATGCTTTTCCCTTTGCAACTCATGCAGAAAATGCCCACATGCCCGCTGTCTGCCTGAGCTCTCGTGGAGCCAGGTGGACACTCATGACTCTACCACCGTCAGAGCCAGTCCTCTTGCCCCGTTTTCCCCTGTCCTTACCAACATAGACCCGGCCATGCTCCACAGAAGCTGGGATGGCCCGAAACAGCCGACCTCCAAAGCGCAGTCCCTGATGGTAGAAGTCTCTCATGACCTGATGACCTTCACCATAAATGCCCGTGGGTCGAAGGGCACATGTCACCAGGGGTAGCCCTCCATTGACCTGGTGGCAGAGGGAAATGTTGGAAGATGTATCCACCCTCCCCACAGTGGGCTGGAGATGGATGCAGAGAAGCCTGGGACTCAGGCTCTGCCTCTGCAGCTCAAGCCCCATCTTTGCAGTGTACCTTCCTTCCATTGGCCTCCAGGACCAGCTGCTCAGCCAGGGCTTTGCTGCATGGGTACGGATGCCTGTGGACTGTCTCGTATGGGGTATCTTCATTGCCCCTGGAGTGGGGAGAAAGAAGACTCAGTGCTGAGGGAAATCTTGCTTTTAGAGCCCAAGTGGGGCTGAGCTGACCTGTAGAAGGGGTGGCCCTTGGCGTTAGGCCCCACCACTTCCATGCTACTTGTGTAGACGAGGAATCGAGTGCCAGTCTGCACACAAGCATCGATCACATTCTGTGTGCCTGCGAAGGGAAGGGACAGATGCAAGCTGTGTCATCCCGCCTCTCCATCTCTTTCCGCCCAACCCAGTGTCTAAGGAGAACCACATCAGGTCAGGACAGGATGAGACAGCAGTGAATGGGCGAGGTTATGAAAAGGACAGGCCCTCCCATAAAAATCACTGGCCAAAGTCAGGCCACACACTAGGGACTAACAGGTAGGTGACACCTCACCCTGAACGTTGACTTTGTGGATAGTCTTTGGACTGGCCCTCCCAAACACATCCACCAGCCCAGCTGTATGGATGACCACATGACATCCAGCCATGGCTGCTGCCACCTCGTGGGCCTGAGTCACATCCCCCTGGATGGCGGTCACCTGCACAGGCCCTGGTGGAGAGATCCGAGGCAGTGTCAGAGCTAGGGCCTTGGCCAGCTGCTGAGTTTGGCCTGCATACACCCTGGGAGCCACAGGAACCAATGACTCACCCGTCCCCTCTGTATCGGGTGGAGAACAAACATAGGAATCATCTTTTCCACAAGCTGAGGTATCCCAGTTTGGGAAGGGATACCTCCTGCTACTGCCCCACTCCAGTGAAACAGTCACCTGTTTTCAGTTCCTCCAGCCAAGAACTCAAGTGCAGGTCAAAGACACGCAGCTCCCGGAGCCTGGGTTCCCGCTCCAGCAGCATCCGAACAATATGCTCCCCCAGGAAGCCACAGCCACCTGTGACCAGGTACACCAGTGTTGGCACCTGTGCAGAGTCTGCCATGCCCAGCTGTGGGAAGAGAATTTAGCTCACTAGAATTGCCTGATGGCACCTGCTCCAACTGTGTGTTCTTCCTCGAAGGGATCAGTAAGTGGGAGTAGTGTGGGTGGAAAAGCTGAGTAGTATCGGGTAGGTTGCAGTTTTCCGTGCTTGTAGCACTAAGACTCCCTGCCCTTAGACCCTTAACTGCTGAGCCACTAGAATTGAATGCAGAAAGGGATTAGGGGTTAAGGCGGATGGGAAAAAAACAAAAAACTAGATTGCTAAAGGACAGGCAGAGAAAGCAAGGAGTTGGATAGGAAGGTTGGAAGAGTGTGGGCTAAGGGCCCTGGGGCCTCAGTATCAGTTCTGCCTACCTGTAGTAAGTCCCAGGGCGCCCAAACTGGCCACTGGGAGAGGTTGTGTCCTGGACTAGTGGACCAGCTAGTTGCACACAGGCTTCCTTCCTTCCTTCCGCTCGCTCCTCCCTCCTGGCCCATTCCAGGAAAGAGCCCAGCCCAGCCTCCACCCCTAGGGGCGGGCAAGGGGGTTTGTTGGAGGGAATTCTCTTGCCAGACTGCCCCCTGGTGGCCAGTCCACTCTTCAGTGGCAGACAGAGGACAGAACCTGCCCACGTGGTAATGGGAAGTATTTAGGGATAATGGGGTAGAGATGGGATGCCCTCATCACTGGTGTGTGAACCTTGGCTCTTCCCTCCTGCTGGGTTTTCCTGTAGGGTTCTGGGGAGGGAGAGCAGGGTAAACCTGATCTGGATACGACTCCAGCTAGCATCCAAGGTGAGATAAGATATGGCAAGGCTGTTGCACCGTTAGGTGGTTGGTCCAAAGCAGTACTCCTGTCTGCAGGCTGATTCTCCCCACACTCCAGGCCACCCACTGTGTCAACTCGCATCCCAGTCTGCTCTTCCCAAAGATACTGACCAAGCGTTTTGTACAATAAAGTTTAATCACAATTATAAAAATGTGGTGTTGGGTTTCACTATTAACATTATGTACAATCCAGCCCAACAAGAAGGGCCTGCCCCCCACCATCCTGGCCCACTGAGCCAGAGCCCTGAGACACCAGGGTGGGAGGGTGACCCACAGGGTCTGGCAGGAACAGATGAGGCAGGGTTCCAGGCACAGAGTTCCCAGGACTAGGGGCCAAAGGCCCCCCCAGGGGGAGAACATGGCCACTGCCCCAGAGACCCCTAAACTGGGGAGAGGTGCACATAGGGCATAAGGGGAAGTCCCCATTAACATGAAGCAAAGGGCTATGCAGCCCCCAAGAATAGCATCTATACAGGCTGGTACCCCAGGTTTCCACAGGAAACAGCTGCTGGCAGCTACAAAACATTTACAGCTTCTTCTTCGCAAAGAAAAAAAAAATTAAGAGGGTGGCTGGGCATGGGGTATAGGGGAGGCCGAAGTTACCTCACAGGACTGAGGCTTCCTTGCTGGACTCAGTGCTCCCTATCCCACATGTGAAGGTCGGGTAGTGGGCCCTGCTGAGCCCAATAAGGCTGGGGGTGCTGGGAGCTTAGGGCACCAAGGGGGAATAAATAGGGGTGAGGGCACCGGTCCTGCCCCACCTCAGTTGAGGGAGCCACGGCAGCTTTCAGTGCCGCACAGACACGGAATCTTGTTGTCTTCTAGTGGGAACTTGTAGTCGTAGGTGATCTCCTCATCCACGCCAATGGGCTGCTTTGAGTAGATCACAATCTTCTTCTGAGACTCGATGGTGATCACCTTGGCATAGCAGTTGGGCTGCAGGAGGGGGAGTGTAAGCCACAACCCCACCTCACCCCACCCAGCCCAGCCCTGGCCCAGCCCTGAGCGCACCGTGCAGCAGTGGTTGATGAACCTGGCAAGGTTGCCACACTTGGTGGCATCAATGATGGTGTCATGATCCACCCGGAAAAGGTAGCTGCTGCCAATGCCCTCCTGAACATAGCGCTTCTCCCGCATGTCAGCTACCATCTGGGGGAATAAGACACGTCCTAAAACTTTAGCCACTGCATGGGCATCTGGGTCTACCTGCTCCCACCTATTCTGATCCAAAGTCAACCAGACTGGGGAAACCAGCACTGGCTCTTCTGAGAACCTGTGTGACCATAGTGGAGCCCATAGCATGCTGTGGTCCTGGGGCAGCTTCTGAAATGACAGTGGCCATGCCTTGAATTGAATTCTTTCCTAGGATTAGCCTTCCTACACAGGCACCTACTGGGCAGCTGGTGAGAACAGATGGCAGAGGGGCTGTGCCAGGACAAAGACTTTGTGTTGCAAGGGGCAGCTATTCCCAGGAAATAGGTAATGCAACTGCCACACTCCCACTAAGTGATCTCACCCCTTTGCAGAGTTCTAACCACCAGTTCTGTAGTGAGGACTCCTCCCAGGCTTCACTCTCCAGCCAAGTCTACCTCAATAGAGTGTGGGATGTCACTGCAGCATCCCTAGGGCCCTGAGCCTCACTTCTGTACTGAACAAATCTTGATCACATTGGTGTTCCTCCGCTCAACCGCATTCCTAGAAGCTAATGGTGATGGCCTGAGAAAGACCTCACCACTTTGTTTTCACCCTCCACAGCCAACTACCTGGCTGTCAACTACTTTGAACCCACAGGCTAGATTCCTGTCACCTCTGCTGCCACTATCTCATCTATAATGGCTTTGATCTGCCATTAAGTCCCACTGAGGCCAGCCCACATGAGCTCCGTTCCATAGCCAGAGGAAGCTTCACAACTCCTTGCTTGCACAGCTTCCAAGCCATTCTCCATCCACAAGGCCACTTTTACAGGCTCATGTCCCTGTCACTGGCCCTGACTAGGTTACCTGAACAGATGTTTTGGCCTTGTCCTCCTAAGAAAATGCAGCTTCTGAGCCTTTGCACATGCTATTCCAGGAACGAAAGCATATAAACATCCTACTGCCCTGGGACTTTATTTACCCATTACTTTCAGGTTGAACACACCGCCATCTCTGGGTCCCTACAATACCTACCATCTTCTAGTATCAAATACCATCCTTACTATTATTACTATCCAGTGTTCCTTCGGGAAGTGGCACTGGTAATAATGAGGAAGGCTCTGTACAAAATATCACAATTATAAAAATGTGGCATTGGGTTTCACTATTAGCATTATGTACAACCCAGTCCAACTAAAAGGCCACTGAGCCAGAGCCCTGAGACACCAGGGTGGGAGTGTGGCAGGAACAGATGAGGTAGATGAAATACCATGCTATTGTCCAGTCAGCAACTGCCCTGTTGCTGGGAGTGGAACCTCACCTGGCGGATGTTCTGGCCAACATACTCTATCACCATCTCATCAGCTGCAATGGGTTCCATAGCAAACAGACCCCACTCATGGATACGGCTCCGGCCAAATCGGAGTTTCTTCTTCCGGAACTAGGGGACAGAAGGTAGCTTTAACTGCTGGATGCTCCACAAACTCGTACCTTCGAGTCCCTTTCCTTCAGCCCTGTCTCACAGGGTCCCACTAGAGACTCTCCTTGCTGGGGTTTCACTGGGTCCCTCGCCCCCCCTCCCCTCCTGACCTTGAGCTGGTTTAGCTTCAGCAGATCACTATCCATGATGGCTGAGGTGCCGATAGCACTCAGTAACCGCCGCTGCTCTGACCGTCGCTCAGAGAGCACCCGATTAGTACCCTATGAGTAAGACAAGGTGGTGGTGAACGTTTGAAGGACAGGAAAGAGGTAGCAAAGTAGGGAGGGCTCAGAGTAAGAGCTCTACCTGAGTGTCTCCACCTTCCAGCTGCCGGGCTGAGACAGGGCACACATCCAAGTATTTATCTTTCTCTTTCTTGCTGATGGGGTAATAACCTTCACTGCGTGCAGAGCCTGTCTGATGCTCCCGGGGCCCATCTTGGGGCCGTCGTTTGCGCTTTGGAGTGCTTAGATTGGTGAGTGCATGGTATTAAGGAAAAGAACAGATTTCTTATTGGCCAGTCTCTTGGGGCCCACACCTCCTGTCCAACCCAGTCCACAGCGTAGCTTGTCTGATGGTGAGATTACTCAGTAAGGGGACAGAATGGAGAGGGCAAGTCTAGACCTTACCTGTTCTATCAGAAGAGACACAAGGCAGAGAGGAAAGACAGCTGGCAACTGAAGAACCCCAAGGCTAAGCAAAGCATAATAATTTAGATAGACGGGAGACCAGTGCAACCCTAGGACAGACCTGAGGATAACATTTCTTGCCATATGACCCCAGGGAAGACCCAGCCCTGTCTTACTCTAATGTTTAAATAAGATGGGCTCTGTGGCTTAGGATATTTGTGTGATGGACCCAGTGGGTGTCATTAAGCCAGTCAGCGCCACTAGTCTGCTGCAGCAGCCGTTCATATGTGAGTCGCAAATAGCTCATGTCTTCTAAGTCCAGGCCTGAGTTCCAAATATCATATAGGATGGTCATCTGCTCAAATTCACTCCTTGGCTCAAAGGAAGGAGGCGGTGGGGGTGGGGGTGGGAGTGGTGGCCTTCTTCTTCGAGTGTGGGAGCGAAGGCTGCGCCTCCTGACTGCCCCTTCCTCATCGCTGCTGCTGCTGCTGCTGCTGCTTTCTGAAGACTCAGACTCCTCTTCATCTTCCTCCTCATCCTCTCCTTCCTGGTCTGGATGCTGCTGCTGCAGCTGTTGCTTTGGCTCTTCTGCCTCAGCCACCACCACCTCAGGGGCCTCCAGGACTTCATCAGCTGGAGAGCTGAAGAGGGCAGCAAGTGCAGGAGCTGGCTCTGGGGGCCGAGGTGCTGGTGTGGTGGGTGGGGGCTTGATGGCTAGGGCATAGTTGTGTTCCAAGAGGATGTGGCTGAGTAGAGGGCTTGGGCGCTCAGCCTCATCTGAAGTCTCTGTGGCCTCTGAATCGTCACCAGTGGGTAGGGTAGCCAACCCACGTCGGGCTGGGGTCAGGGCCAGGTCAGCTAGTACTGCCAGATCTACTTCTGTCCCTGACTCAGTGGCCTCTTCTTCCTCTGTAGAGCGGACACGACCTCCAGCTCGATTCCGACCCCCCCGGGCCACCTCCTCAGGCCAACTCTTGACCAGAGACGCATGGTCCAGGGGTAGATTACGAATGGTCCGTTCTACAACCCTGGGGACTTTTCGAGAGACTGGACCAGGAGATTTGGCCTGTAGTGGGGCAGCTGTGGAAGGTTCTGGGACTGGTGCTTCCTCTGCAGCAGAGAAGGAAACAGTTTTCCGGCGTTTCTTGGGTGGGGGTAGGAGAGGAATAGGAGAAGAGGGGCGCTCATCCAGGCGAGGGGGAGGGTCTGGAGGTCCTGCTGGTGGCTCTGGGGGAGGCGGTGGTATATTAGGAGGTGGTTCTTCAGCAGGACCTAGGGATGGAAGCACATGGGCAAAGACCAGGGTTAGGGCTAACCTCATCAGACAAAACTGTCAGGGTAGGAGACTTGGGCTCAACTGTCCTGGAGCAAGGAAGTCTTACTTTTTAAGTTCTAGCCTGTTGTGCCTCAGCTTCCATTCAGAGCACTCATGCTCATATGTGTAGATAGATGCCTGTCTGCTTCTCTCCTACTCACATCATTCTGAGCACTGTTAAGTCCCTGAGCACAATGGGGTTCTGTACCTGTTCATTATCCTAGCTGACAATGGAGTATGTTTATGTCAGGTATGCGGAGAACTCAGGACAGACAGAAAAGCCCAGGAAGCTGTTATTCAAACAGGATAACCAACCAAATCAAATGTCTAGCCAAACCCGGGAAAGTAGGGAGGGAAGGGACCCCATGAAACACTGGAATTCTAGCCTGTTTACTGGACTGCTGGAAGAGAACATGACCCAGGACTAGACATTCATAGGCTCAGAGCTTTAGCAACCAGCTCTATCATTTTCAGAACGGAATGGCAGCCAGCTCCATGTCTGGCCTGCAGTTGTACATACTGCCTCAAGCTAAGTGCTCCTTACTTGGGAACACCGAAAGGTTCTTCAGTGTGTTGCATTCTAGGCTCTGGATGTCACATGGGTCTTGGACAGTGGCAAATTACACAACTTAGCATCCAACTCAGCTTCTTCGAAGATCTCTGTGCTCCATCGCTTCCCCAGGCTTTTCATTTATGATACAATTATGATACAATCACCCCCAGGCACATAACTACTTTTTTCCCCTGGGAATTGCTCTCCTATGCTCTCAAATTCTCAGAAACAAGACCCTAGAAGTTAGTCTTTTCAGCTTTTTCCCTCAGGGCTGTCACTGACTGACACCACCAAGACTGCTGCCTAATCCAACCAGCTCCATCAAAGACTTTCCTAAGAAGTCTAAGGTAGGAGTAGGTTGACTGGCCTGTTGCCCCTCTGGTGGTTCGGTGGATGTGAACACTATGCTGGAATGCAGAAACAGAGGAAACCTATTTCCTGGGAAAGCAAAAATAAAAAAACTAGAAGACAAAAGGAAGGCAAGACCAAGGAGTTTTTCTACTTGTCTCTGAAAACTACCAGTTAGGCATAGCATATAAATATATCTATAACCACACAACATTACCCCTCCTCTTTGAGAGAAGTTTCATGTAGCTCAGACTAGCCTGAAACTCACTGAAGCCCACGAAGAACCTGATGCTACTGTCAATGCTGGGATCACAGGTACGTACCACCATACCCAGCTTTCCTTTCTGGTATTTAAACTGACTAAAATTGGCTGATATTGCCAGAAAATCTTTCTTTAATCAGGCTACCATGTATTAAGTGGACGCCTTCCAGAGGAAAGTGTAGACTATCTTTTTAAGCTTTCCACAGTTTCCTGACACTAAGCCAGAAAGACCTGTATACCCTACCCTTAGAAAAACCTAGCTATCAATATTACTTCTCCTCATCCCTTAAAACTTGCCTTCAGTCTAAACCATTCACCTGAAATTCTGTAATTCCAATGACCTGTCAAGTCCAAAAAGACACTTCTATCTTACTATAATTTCTCCTGTGGCTCCACAACATTGTCTAATTCTGCCTTTCTATCCTTTCTATCTATCTATATCCATATCCATATCCATATCTCTTATCTATGGATGGAAGGATGGATGGATGGATGGATGCTGGATACTGAACCTCATACATGCCATCACTGAGCTAGATTAGTCCTTTGAAATTTTTTATTTAGATATAGGGTCTTGCTAAATTGCCTAGATTAGCCCCAAATAGCCTCAAATTTGATATCCTCTTGCCTGACTTGTCAAGCAGCTGGAACTATACCCTGTGCCACCATACCCGGCTACTCCTATCTTTACCTGCCTATGGATCCCCCGAAATGAAAATTACAATGGTTGTACGGTTCCATATGGGCAGTGGGAATGAACGTTTAAGTCTGCTATGAGAGACACTAATTAACCACTGAACCATCTTTCTAGCATCCCTTTCCTTTTTGAAAGGGTGAGCTTTCTTCCAAACTTTCTAACTTATGTTCTGGACTTCTCCTTTTTGAAAGATAGATAAACTGGAAAACTATCTCAGCAGTTAAAAATGTTCTCTGCTCTTACAGAGTACCCAGGTCAAGTTCCCAGTATTCAACATGGTGATTTACAACTACATATAGTTCTAGTTCCAGGGGATCTGACACCCTCATCTGGCCTCCATAGGTAATGTATGCATGTGGTACGTAGACACATACACACATACACACACACACACACACACACACACACACACACACGCACACGCACACTCACATAAACATATTTAAAAAAGGAGAAGAAAGATACTGTCTCATATGTATCAAGACTGCCTTCAAACTCACTGTGTAGCTGAGGATGACCCTGAGCGTTAGACCTTCCTCAATTCCTCAGAATTGAGATTATAGAAATGCACTACAACCATAATGCTTGCTTTTTACGCCCATCCTTTTAAAGTGGTGCTTAGCTTGATATTCCAACCTTAGCCCTCCCCCACTGCGCCCGCCCCTGCCTGCCCTCTCTTATCCTGTGTTCTCCACAGTGAATAGCAGCTGAGTTCACATCAGTGTGCTCACTGCTCTTGGGTAGACTGTTCTTCCCAAAGTCTCTGCTCTAAAATCCCACTGCTAATGTTTCTAACTGAAGTTTCAAAGATCGCCACTCAACTCCAAGCTACCAGTGCCCATAATCCTAGGTCACTTTACTTATTTTTTTTTTCTTTTTGGTTTTTTTCAAGACAGGGTTTCTCTGTGTAGTTCTGGCTGTCCTGGAACTCACTGTATAGACCAGGTTGGCCTCGAACTCAGAAATCCGCCTGCCTCTGCCTCCCAAGTGCTGGGATTAAAGGTATGCGCCACCACTGCTCAGCAATGCTGTAAATTTTAATCTCACTCAAGTCCCAGCTTCCCATCCTACATCTTTCCTGGCCTCACAAGAGTCTCCCTGCAACACTCTGGCTCCTCTCTCATTCCTAGTGATCTTTCAAATCACTATTATCCAGTCATAGCTTCCTATGGCTCTCAAAGCAGAGACAACATTTCGTACATGGGCTGTGCATTTTGCATGGGCTGGCCAGCATCCACTTCTACCTTCCACCCTAAGTTTTCAACCTATGAAAGGGTGAGCTTTCTTCCAAACCTTCTAACTTATGTTCTGGACCTTATGTAGAGCCTATATATCTGCTTATTCCTCCTCATTGTTTTGCCCAGAGTTCAGCTCAACTATGCTTTAGCAGGAGGATGTTCCCAGACCCATAAATGCCCTCAGCAATCTGAGTTCCTTCTATTGTTTTTTTCATAGAACCTATTGGGTTGAAATCACAGTTATTTCTATGCATTTATTGCTTAACTGGCCTTTATCTCCCTATAGACTGAAAGCTTTATGAAGATGAGAACAGTGCCTGTCAGACAAATCATCGTATCTTTGTACTGCTCCCGGTAGTAGTAGCAGTGCTTGATAAACTCTACTATATGAAAAAACAGTCCCTCCAGGAGGCTGTCATAGGCATGTGCTATAGAATAACAAGGACTATACAAGAGCTCAGTTATGGGCTGGAGAGATGGCTCAGCAGTTAAGAGCACTGACTGTTCTTCCAGAGGTCCTGAGTTCAAATCCCAGCAACCACACAGTGGCTCACAACCATCTGTAATGAGATCTAATGTCCTCTTCTGGTGTGTCTGAAGACAGCAACAGTGTATTTATATATAAATAAAAAAATAAAAAAAAAAAAAAAAAAAAAAAAAAAAAAAAGCTCAGTTATGTGTTATTATGTGCCCATAACGACTCCACTCCAGGGACAGACTAGGTGGAGACCATTGTCTAAGACACTGATAAACATATATCTTAGTCATGTCATCTGTCCCATGCCACCTACCTGCAGGTTGTGTGGGCAATGTCTCGTTTTCAGGGAGAGGCATGGCAGGGGGATCTCCAGCCCTGTCTGTCTCAGGCGTCTCATCAGGAGCTGGAAGGGGCTCTGGAACTTCTCTGGGAGGTGGTGAAGCTGAGGGAGTGACTGCTGACTGCTCCTCTTCTTCAGAGGAGGACTCTGATGAGGAAGATGAGGAAGAGGAGGAGGAGGATGACGAAGAGGAAGAGGAGCTGCCACTCTCAGAGTCCGACGTGCTACCATTTTCACCATCTGAATCCGCATACAGAGAGCACTGGGACGACGAGTCACTGTCCTCATCCTCACCTGGAAATCCACAAGGGGTGTCAGTGGTCAAGAGGAGGGATCACTCACTCAGTACTGTGTATGTGAGGCTCTAGGCCAGGTGTTGGAAGCCCAATAAGTTAAATAAGCAGGTGTGTGTACACAGTGACAAACATCGGAGCGAAGGAAGGAAAGCCCTGGATTCTGCATGAAGAACAAGTCTGGGAAGGTACCCAAGGAAATGCTTAAACCAAGATGTTCCACCACAAAGAAATGGAGATGAAGACCCAGTCTACAGAGAGAGTTCCAGGACAGACAGATAGACATAGACAGACAAACTTGGAGACTGGCAAGCAGTTGGCCTAGACCACCAAAGTTCTGTAGAAAATAGGAAGAATTCTGGAATACATGCCTTGAAAGTATGCCTTTAATCCCCGCACTCAGGAGGGAGAGGCAAGTGGACCTCTGTGATCTGAGGTCATCCTGGTCTACAGAGTGAGTTCCAGGATATCCAAGGCTACACAGAGAAACCCTGTCTTGAAAGCAAATCATGGTGGTACGTGTAAGCCCAGAACACTGGAGATGGAGGCAGAAGATTGGTTGAAGGTCATACTCATCTATATAGCAAGTTAGGAGCCAGCATGAGCTATGTGAGACTCTTCTTCAAAAAACGAAACAAAACAAGGTGCCAGCAAGATGGCTCAGTAGACACCTGTTGCCAAACTGATGAGCTGAGTTTGATCACTTAAACTTACAAGGTAGAAAGACACACACACATACCACAGCATAGCCTCACAACATTATATATACCACACTTATGGAAGATCGGGTATTGGGTGAGAGAGGACTAAGAAATCCCAAGAAGCATAATGGAAAAGGGCTCTAATTCTAGCACTTGAAAGGCTAAGTAAGTCAATGAAGCCAGGGAGAGAGAAAGAGAGGAAGAGAGAAAACAGATATTATTGATGAACTCTGGAGTAAACAATAGAGTAAATAGAAAGGGGTAATAGGGGGAGGAACTGGAACATGGTGAGAGAAAGCTGAAGAGAACATATGTGCAGAGCCTAGACTGACTATACAAATAGGTCACTTTGGCAGAAAACAGGGAGTCAAGCGAAGACCTTTTAGAGAAGAGAGTACATTTTAGAAAAGACAATTTTATTTGCAGTTTTGAAAATGAATTAGAACAGAAGAAAGGAAATAAGAGGCCGAAATCAGTCAAAACTGCATGCAGCAGAGGAGCTGGGGGCTGCAGGTCAGTTGTAGAATGTTAGTCTAGCATGGAGCCCTAGGTTTGATCCCCAACACTGTTTGGCATGATGACATGTTTGAAATTCTAGCCGGGCGGTGGTGGCGAATGCCTTTAATCCCAGCACTTGGGAGGCAGAGACAGGCAGATTTCTGAGTTCGAGGCTAGCCTGGTCTCCAGAGGAATTCCAGGACAGCCAGGGATATACAGAGAAACCCTGTCTTGAAAAAAACCAAAAAGAAGAAAAAAAAAAAAAAAAAGAAAAGAAATTCTAGCACTGCGGCCCTCTTGGGCTAAAGATCCTGTCCCTACGAACCTACACAAGAAAAGCAGAAGAGCAAAATGCATGTTGTAGATACAGCTGATGGCAGGGGAGCCAAAGGATCAACAGAAGGGAACTGTCTTCATTCTTAGCAGGTAACCTGCCCCCTTTGCTTCTCCAGTGAGACCTCACAATTATCACTGCTATCATCCCCGGTCACTTCAAAAACAGTATTTCAGAAAAACTCCTTGACTGCTGGGCAGACAACAGTGGTTGGCGCTTTCCTCAGGTCTAGCACACCATTACAAATTATTGTGTATTTTATTGTCCTTAAAATGTAATCTGTCGCCAGGCGGTGGTGGAGCATGCCTTTAATCCCAGCACTCTGGAGGCAGAGACAGGCGGATTTCTGAGTTCGAGGCCAGCCTGGTCTACAGAGTGAGTTCTAGGACAGCCAGGGCTACATAGAGAAACCCTGTCTCGAAAAAACCAAAAAAATAAAAAAATAAAAAAAAAAAAATATTAAAAAAATGTAATCTGTCTGCAATGACACAAAGGGAACTGTGTAACCTATCTCTCGCCTTTCTTCTTCACCCTCCAACAAGCTTTGGTTTTTTTTCGAGACAGGGTTTCTCTCTTTAGCCCTGGCTGTCCTGGACCTCACTCTGGAGACCAGGCTGGCCTCAAACTCAGAAATCCGCCTCCCTCTGCCTCCCAAGTGCTGGGATTAAAGGCGTGTGCCACCACCACCCAGCTAAAGGAAGGTTTTAATGTACGTTTCTTCTAAAAACAATTATTTAATTCATGCATATGCTTCAGTGTATGTATGTGCACCATATACATGTGGAATAGAAAAAAAATGTGTTGGATCTTCTGGAAGTGAAGTTACAGGCAGTTGTGAACCACCATGTGAACCAAACTTGGGTCCTTTGTAAAAGTGCTGTTAAACACTGTGCGCTCTCTTTCCAGCCCTGAAATACTTACTTCTGAAGGAATGCACATCACTAAACCATGTCCAATTTATAGAAGCCAACAAACACACAACTGGATGGAAGAGTGTCTGTTGATGGCAAGAGAGATGAAGGGAAAAAGGAACAGACTGATGGCTGGCCCTTACAGGAAGAGTAGAGCTCTAAGACAAGACCATCTAGACTGATAGCTTCAAGGGGCAAGATGAAAATGCATACCCTTCACCTCTAGGACCTGGGGAAAGAAATAGAACTTCGCAGGACTATCTACAGGGAGACCTGTTTCAGAAGAGGGAGTATTCTGAATTAATGGGGTTCACATTCTGAAGAGTCAGTCCCAGGATGCCAAAGGACACTGGCTAAAACAACTGTCATTGCAAAGGGCAAGAAGGGCCAGAAGTCCAGCAGGAAAGTCATAGAAAAAGAAAAACCAGATAGTATAGTCCTTCTTCTCCAAACCTGAACTGTACTCAACTGCCTATACTCACCATCCGATGCCTCTGCTTCCTTCTTGGTGGCATCCACAGCTTCCTCTCGCTCTTCATCTTCCTCCTCTTCCTCATCATCATCCTCATCCTTAAGGAAAAAGACACACTGAGACTAACAGGAAAATGACACTGAATTCCAGTTCAGTGAGAAGCTGGCTATGACAACAGGGCTCGGGAAGCCTCTGGCAGACACCAGTGCCGCATCTCACCTTCTCTGAGGAAGACTCCTGGGATGCCTCCTCCCCTTCACTGTCCAGAGTAAAGGATTTCCGGTGCTTGCCCTGGGTCTTGCCGCGTTCTTCATCTCGCTTCGGAGGCTTGGTCCCTGGACGCCCTGATTCTGCAGCTTCCTTTTCTCGCTCAGGATCTGCAAGAGGAAGTCAGCGCAGTTAGTTACAATCTATCAGTAGTTACTGCTCTGCCATCCTGGAGGCAAGAAATACTACTGCCCACTTTACTGACAGGCATACAGAAATTGGAACACAATATAACATGTTATACAATTTGAATTATATCCCACACATTTTCTTTGATCATTTTCTAAGCTGGGTGAAAGAGGATGCCAACTTGTTTTATCTGGTCCAAGAAATAATATAAGGGAGGGAGTTTTCCAGGAAAGCAGATCTGACTCAATAAAGTAGCCTCAAGTCCCATAAACTACCAACCAAAAGCCCAGACCTCAGCACACTCGGAAGGCTGCACAGCAGAAGCGTTAGGCAGTGAACCTGGATTGAGGATTATTCGAGTTCTGATTCTAAACAGTGAAATTTCTACTGTTGTTGCAAAAACCAAGACACAAAAACACTCAAATCAGGACAGCAGAGCTAAGAACCATAACTAAAATGCAAGGAGAAACCTATGTGACACTCTGATACCTTTAGAATTCCTTTCATTTACTTTCACTCTGCATCAAGTCTCCACTGGGTGCCTTGCCCTCAGAGATACCCTCTTGCACCCTGAGATATATCCCTCTCCTCTTGCTTCCTATTATACTAAGAAGACTACCCCTTTCTCCTCTGTCTCATTCCCTACTTACCATCTTCATCTTCCTCAGCTGGAGTAGAGGGCCTGGGCCTCTTTTCCTCACTTGCCTCTGAAATTTCTGATGGCTCTTTCCGTTTTACCTGGCAGATGCAGAAAGATAGGAGCCACTTAGAGCTCAGAGACAAGAGTGAGGAAAAGTAGGAAAAATGAAACAAACAAACAAACAAACAAACAGCCTACCTCAACCACCATCATCCACAGCACCACCCCACTCCCATACTCCGTTTCCCACCATTGGGAAGAGAGGCGCACCAGCTTTCCCCACCACTAAATTCCTGGATACCTTGAATGAAGGCAATCGCAGGGCTCCTCGAAGCCCTGACCCAAAGGCAAAGGCCTCAATGCCTGTGACACCGCCACTCTTGGCCCAGTCTACGAGGGACAGCATGCCTGGCTCCTTGAGCTTCGTCTTTTCCTTGTCCTCCTCCTTGGCTTGCTGTTTGGCTGCATTCTGGAATGGCTGCAGATAGTAGGGAGACTAAGCTAAAGAACCCAGAGCACAGGTACTCCCTCCTGCCCAAGAACTAAGAGTGTGCCTGAGGAATACCAACATGCACTAACTTATTCTGCTAACACTATCTATCTCTGGCAAATTAAAGCAGTTTCTCAAGTCTGATAATTTAGGCCATCCACCCTTAGGAAACAGTTACTAATTTTTACCTGGCTACAAATGGTAGAACTAAATACAAGCCCAGAGACATTTAAACATTCAGTCTACCATAGAGCAGCAAAGAAGCCAGGACAAAGCTCTTCTGACCCAGGCCAATGCTTACCTTTCGCTCTGTCGTAATTCCCTAGCCTGTAATTCCCACAGCCTTACTTTCCATTTGATTTTCTCTTGTCCCTACTTTGAACTGGGCAATCGAGGGAAGTCAAAGGTCTATCTCTTTCAGCAAACAAACAAACACTGAATGTGCCCAGCATTAGACGCCTCACCTTGGCCTTCTCTTCCTTGCTCTCCCACCACTGGTCAAAGGCTCCAAAGGCCACATTCTCGACCATCTTTCGGTTGAGGTCTCGCTGCATAATGCTCTTCATCTCTTGGACAAGGGTGGCCAGAACACGACCCACTGTGCCTGCTGATGGTAGGGCCTTGCTTTCTGCTACCTCTGCTTCCTCCCTATGAGGCAGCCGGGCCTCCTCTCCCGAGACTGAGGAAGAGGGCAGGGGCTCGGCTGCCATAGGCAAGGGCAGGTGGTAGGCCTCCCGGGAGTATGCTCCACGACCTTCTTGCCCTTGTGTGTACAGAGCATAGGGCAAGCCATAGGCTGCCTCTTGTGGAGGTGGAAAAGGGAGGAAGGCCTCGCCAAAAGCCCCACCAGGAGGACCAGCTGAGGCTGCAGTCAATCCCTTGCCCTGTCGTAACTGGTGGAGTCGTGTTAACATCTGGGTCTGCATCTGGAAGGACATGGGCATCCCTCCCCACTGTGCCCCAAGTCGATCCATAAGTTCCAGGGAGTTCACAAAGTCATAGATGTGGGGTGGTGGTGGTGGAGGTGGCGGAGGGTATTCAGGGGGTGGTGGTCCATCTGGGTGGGGTGGGAGGAGGTAGGCAGGTTGGTGGGGAGGATAGCCCAGGGGAAGGGAAGCAAGGTAGGGAGGAGGAGGGGGAGGTGGTGGAGGTGGTGGCGGTGGTGGCTGCTGGGGGGGTGTTGGGGCTGGAGGTGGTGAGCCACCCCTGTCATCATCAGAGATCTCCATATCCTCTCCGGAAGAACATGGAGAAGCCTGTGGGGTATGGAGGAGAATCACAGAGAGCTCCTGCGAGAGCTCCCTGAGTTTGCCCTCACACCTGTCTTCATGTTTGAGCACCTTCCCTCCCCCCTAAGCTATAAGCTTCTATCCTAGATGCTAAGGCTAACCCCAGGCTCACCTGGTTCTGTCCATTGGCCTTTGGTGACTCCCGGGCAGCCCCTGGCTCTCCACTCCCTGTAGGTGCTACATCTTCAAAATTAGCTGGAGCAGGAGGGGGTGTGCAGGGCCCATGACCTGCCCCAGAAGGCACCTCACCCCCTGCATCTCTAGCCCCAGGGCCTGCACTGCTGTTCTCTTCTTCTTCCTCTGTATCAGAAGCCAAGAAAGAAAATTTGGAGCGTTGTTCCTTCAGCAGCATTTCAATGCGGGAATCCAAACTGCTGTGCTGAGCAAAGGGTACACTCTCATTGGTGGTCTCTGGGGCTGGGGAGCCAGAACGTGCAGGTGAAGCTGGGCGCGGGGAAGTCCGGGCTTCTTCTCTCTCAGGGCTGGGTGCCCCACCACCACCACCACCACCACCACCACCACTACCACCACCACCACCACTACCACCACTACTACCACCACCACCACCAGGTTCTGGAGGTTCTGGAGGTGGGGCCTCTGAGGCAGGAGGCCGGTAGTCTTGGTCAGTGGATCGGTTGGGCTCAGGGGCCAAATAGGAGGTATAGGAAGGTGGGAAGCGCTCAGCTGTGTTTTCGGCAAATGGAGCCCCAGAAGGGTCCTCTCTAGTTGCCCGGCGAGGTGGATAGGAAGTATGGCGCTGGTAACGATTCCAGCTTTCGTAATACGCTGGGTAACTAGAGTCAGAACTACGAAACTGAGAGGCTGAGGAAGAAGACGAGGAGGAGGAGGAGGACGATGAGGAGGAGGACGATGAGGAGGAGGCTGCAGTAGCTGCAGCAGTTGCTGAGGTGGCAGTAGCGGTAGTTGCAGGGGCTGACGATGCAGAGAAATGGCGTCGAGAAAAAGAATCTTGATAGCTGTTCTCTGAGCGCCGGGGTTTGAAGGAGGTTGAAGTGGTGCTGAAGAAGAACCAGGAGTTAGCTACGCTCCTACCTATGTGACCAAACCTGACTGGTCCTGTTCTCATACTCAAAGTCCCTCTAGGCCTAGATTTGATCCCAGCACCCACATGGTGGCTCAGAACCATTTTCACTCCAGCTCTAGGTGATCCACTGCATAGGTACAAGGAACACTGTGTGTTCGGAGACATCTACATAGGCAAAATGATCAGACTCATAGACATCTTAAAAGAGGGGCTGGAGCTGGGCGGTGGTGGCGCACGCCTTTAATCCCAGCACTTGGGAGGCAGAGGCAGATGGATTTCTGAGTTTGAGACCAGCCTGGTCTACAGAGTGAGTTCCAAGACAGCCAGGGCTACACAGAGAAACCCTGTCTCGAAAATCCAAATAAATAAATAAATAAATAAATAAATAAAATAACAACAACAACAACAACAATAATAAAGGGTGGGTAGGTGGGAGAGATGGCTAGGCAATTAAAACTACAGACTGTTCCTGCACAGGGTTCAGGTTCAATTCTCAATAATCACATGGAACAACACCTGTAAACTACAGACACAAGACATCTGTCTCCTTCTAGCTTGCTTGGGTGCTGCATGCCTGTGATACAAAGCATACATACATACAGGCAAGCAGGAGTGTGGCACATGAGTTCGTGCACACACACACAAAACTCAAGACAAGTTTCTCAACATCTGCTTCTATATTGCTGATCAGGTCCCACACTAGTATCCCTGAAAACAGCAATTTGTCAGTTGAAACCAGAGACTAAAATAAATAGCTTCCAACTACTTCTTACAGAGACTTGGAGTTTGTTTTTTCCAGCTCCCAGAATCAAATGGCTAAGGCCCAAGAGAAGTGTGTTTTCCATACCTGCTGGAGTAGGCAGAGTCCTGAGAATAGGGGGTGCTACCCCGAGATGTGTAGGGGGTTCCTTGGGAGGACTGAGGGGTGAACTGGCCAAAGGAAGATGGAGTATCTTGTCGACTGCTGGAGAAATTGGTATCTTGGGAGCAGGGAGTGCCATTGCCAGGGGTGCCTCCCACAGCAGTGCCTGCTGGATAGGCAGCTGTGTCAGAGGAAGACCGTCGGCGGGCTTCAGTCTAAAAAAAAAAGGGGATGCAAGGAAAAGGTCAAGCATGATTTAAAACTGTCTCCTGCCCCAAACTGAGATTCCAGCTCTTTGTATCTGAAGACACCCGGGCATCTTTCCTTAGTTCTTCCCACACTTAATAGGAAAGTTCAGGGCCTTCCCAGATGGCTCCTGTTCTTGGTGACCAGGTAACGAGTATGTGTGTCTAACAAAGCGGTAGCTCCAAGCTTCTCACCGTCTCAGTGGCTGCACCAGAACCCTGGAACTTCTCACTCAAGGCCTTGCCCCCAGTGGGCACAGTCTGAGGAGTGTAAGAGCCATTGACAATCAATTCATAGTACTTCATTCGTTGTTGGCCTAGATGGAGAGAAACGGGAATCAAGTCAGAAGGGCCAGGCGGTGGTGGCGCATGCCTTTAATCCCAGCACTTGGGAGGCAGAGGCAGGCGGATTTCTGAGTTTGAGGCCAGCCTGGTCTACAGAGTGAAATCCAGGACAGCCAGGGCTACACAGAGAAACCCTGTCTCAAAAACAAAAACAAAACAAAACAAAACAAAATATATATCTTACTAATATCAGGAGGCAATAGTGCTTGGCTTGGCATGTAAGAGGTCCTGTTCAATATAACCACTATAAACGCATAGTTTATACACATACATCATCTAGAGTATTTTATAAACTTCAAGAAAAGTAGGTCTGGGCTGGAGAGATGGCTCAGTGGTTAAGAGCACTGACTGTTCTTTCAGAGGTCCTGAATTCAATTCCCAGCAACTACATGGTGGCTCACAACCATTTGTAATGAGATCTAATGTCCTCTTCTGGTGTGTCTAAAGACATCTTTAAAAGAAAATTAGGTCTGTCTGCTGTTAAGCTCCATACCTCTTATGTTATAAACTAAAGATTGCAGAATTGCAACTACAAGTGTCAATCTAACCCATGGGACAGGGGGAGGGGGCATTTTATGTGCCTTGAACGATGACTTTTAAACTCTTGGAAGGGGTTGAGCGCTAAGAGGATTTGGTGAGTAAAGTGTCTGCCACTAAGCTTGACACCAAGTTTGATCTCTAGGACCCACATGGAGAAAGGAAAGAACACCATCCCTTGTTGCCCCCTGACCTTCACATGAGGCCACACAGGCAGAATGCACATGCATACGTGTACAACAAATAAACTGGGAGAAGGATGTAGCACTTAAAAATGAAGAGTTGCCAAGTACAGTGGTATATGCCTGTAATCTTCATACTTGGGAGACTGAGGCAAGGCAAGGGTCCAATTCAACATGAGTTACAGTGAGTATAGGTCACCAGAGACAGACAGACTGACTCAAAAACACAAAACAGGGATTGGAGAGTTGCCCAGTTGGTAGAGTGCCTTCCTAGTATTCATAAAACCCTGGGCTTCATCCCCAGGACCACATAGAGAAAGCATAGTGGCACAAGTCTATGATCCAGTTTGAAGGAGGATAAGAAGTCATGGTCATCCTTGGCTACAAATAAAGATTCAGATAACCTGTGCTACATGAGATCCTGTCTCCAAAGAACAAAACAAGGGGTTGGAAAGATGGCTCAATGATTAAGACCATTTGTACTCTTGCAAAGAACTACTCACATGGCGGGCGGTCTATAATTATCCCGATTCCAATTCCAGGGGATCCAACAAATACCCTCTTCTAGCCTCTGTGACATACACACACATGTGCATTCATTTACACAAACACACACATAAACAGAAGCAAAAATGAATCTTTAAAGGTAAAGCAGAACAAACACCAAAAATAAAGCCTGGAACCAGCTGTACAATTCAAGGGCTGTTATAGAGTAGGACCTAGAAAACAAATAAAACGGCCAGTTGGTGGGGGCGCACGCCTTTAATCCCGGCACTTGGGAGGCAGAGGCTGGCGGATTTCTGAGTTCTAGGCTAGCCTGGTCTACAGAGTAAGTTCAGGACAAGCAGGGCTACACAGAGAAACCCTGTCTCGAAAAACCAATAAATATATAAATAAATAAATAAATAAATAAATAAATAAAGCAAACAAACAAGTAAAGCTTTTTAATCCCAGCACTCAAGACATCAGAGGCAGGTGGATATCAATGAGTTCAAGGCCAGACAAAGCTATATAGTGAGATTCAGTCTCAAAAACACATACAAAGGGAGCCAGGTGGTAGTGGCACATGCCTTTAATCCCAGCACTTGGGAAGCGGAGGCAGGCAGATTTCTGAGTTCAAGGCCAGCCTGGTCTACAGAATGAGTTCCAGGACAGCCAGGGCAGGGCTACACAGAGAAACCCCGTCTCCAAAATCCAAAAACAACAACAACAACAACAACAACAACAACAACAAAACAAAAACAAACCACATACAAACCATAAGATGCCATATAAAAGTCTTAAGTTGAATGTGGACACATTGGTCTTCACTCCCTCTGCAAACACCAATCAACAACCTCTTCCTTAGATGACACTGTACTAGTTTGACATTGCTCCCCTGTAATTCCTTGAAAGCAGTTCAATCCTGCTCCATTTTTCTCTATTTTTATGTGTATGATGTACTTGTAGGTTTCCAAGTGTACATACGCAAAGGCCACAGGAAAACACTGGATATCTCCCATTGTTGCACTCTATCTCACTCCTCTGAGAGAGGGTCTCACTAGAACTGAAATTTGCCAATTTGTGCTCTGGCTAGTCGGTGAGATTCTGGGACTTGCTTGTCTCCTTGCCACAAAAATGAAGTTACAGGTATACACAACCATATCTGGATGAGTGATAAGACTCAGATTCAGGTTTTCATATTTGTATGTTACATACTATTACCCACTAAGTTATCTCCTGGTTGGTTCCTTTTTGGTTTTTTGTTTTCTTGAGACAGGCTCTCACTATGGAGCACTAGCTGGCCTGGAATCACCTCTATAGACAGGCTAACCTCCAAGTCCCCCTGTCTCCTGCCTCCCAAGCACAAGGATTACAGGCATGCGCTGTGATAAAACTCTGCTTTACTCATCGCTATCTTCACAAATCTGTGGTTTGGGAAGGCCGTGACCTAAAACTCTAGTTCTTTAATTACCTTAAATTTCAATCTTAGTATATATGCTACTGAAGAAAGCACAAAATATTTACAAATTTAAAACAACCAACAAACAAAAAAGAAAAATCCTCCTGAGCTGAAGAGATGACTCAGCAGTTAAATGGACTGGCTGCTCTTCCAGAAAACCAGAGTTCAGTTCCCAGCACCCACATGGTGGCTCACAACCATTAAAACTCCAGTTCCAGGGGAATTTGATGCCCTCTTTTGACTTCCATGAGCATTAGACATACATGTTGTACATAGATACACATTCAGGCAAAACAGACACACGCATAAAACTAAAGATATAAATGAATCTCTAAAATTTATCTCTAAAATTTAAAAAAATATTAAGTTCAGAAACACACTTGACCTCAGGAATTTTGGTAATCATGACCCTAATTACTTGGCTGAGCCCAATTAAGTATTTGCATATATAATCCCTGCTAGAAACCAACTTTAAGCAACATGCAAGGGAGTCCTTACCTTTGATATCAAGCTGGGCATGAATGATATTGCCCATGACAGAGGTTAGGTGGAGGTTTTTGACAGTTTCCTTGGCACCCCGAGTGCTGGTAAAGAGCACACGGGCTAGGCCTAGGTGCTTTCGAGTGCGGGGATGAAGAAGGATCTCCACTTCTTCCACTTCACCATATTTCCGGCACATATCCTTCAAGAAGGTTTCCCGCACATTGTCATTGAGCCTTGCAAAAGTTACTTCCTTCAGTGGGATCTGTCCAATATAGAACTCATCCAGCTGTGGAAAAACAAGAATTAGTCTCGGGTTTCCATAATCAGAAGTTTCCTTACCATTTGGGAAACTTCAGAGACATCCATGAGATTAAGACAAATCTAGGAGACTGATGTGATAGAGAAGTCAAGGGGGATCATGAGACCTACTAGCATTGACCTGTTTTTCAATTCCTCTTATGACAAATAGCAACAACTGGGAAGAAAAGACACATAAAACATAAGAATTAACATACACAGGAGAAAGTGATAGAAGAAAATCATCTATTAGTTCAGGGCTACAGACTAGCATAGGCTAAATACTAGAAACACAAAAACAAGAAAAGTTCCCATTCAGAAATGAGACAAGACAGTGCTGAGTATGCTATGCACTCTTACAATACTAGCCACAGGAGGCTGAACCAGGAGGCTGGTTCAAGGCCAGCAGCTACCTAGGGAGTGCATGTCTCAAAAAAAAAAAAAAAAAAAAAAAAAAAGATAAGCCAGATATAAATAATCCAAATATGACACAGTGGTAGCAGAGGTATAGACAGGGTATGTGGGAGCCAAAACATAGGATCCTTCATACAGAGAAAAATCAGGAAAAGGATTCACAAAGATGCTATGATTCTTTCTGGACTTTGTAGATGCTTAAAAGTTTACCAAAACAACATACTTCCAAGACATGAGGTCTATCCACCGTGACAGTTTCTAAACACTGGAAACTGTCTGGTGGTGTATTACACAGGGGTATGGTGTCAAAGAAGTAATAAGGCTTGTCCAGATCAATAACCATACATATCAATGCCTCAGAACAGACTTGGGATGCCAGCAAGATGGCTCAGTGGGTACAGACACTTGTCACCAAGCCTGACAATTTTAAGTTTGACCCCTAGGACCCATGGTGAAAATCAATTTCCACAAGTTGTGCTCTAACTTCTACATGTGTACCATGGCATACAAGCTTGTCTGTGAATGTACACATATGAAAAGTAATGTAATAAAAAGGAAAAACAGACTTGGAGAACAAAATTAAAATAAAAACATTAAAACCTGTGACAACTAACAGCAAGATGGAGCCTAAAACTGAGGAGAGCCACAGAAACCAAGCAAGCACGGGACTCTGCGTGAAGAATGGAAACCCACAGACTAAGACAAAAGGAAAGAACTGCTGGATGACTGTAGGTTTCCAGTTTGTGTACCTGAGTATCAAGTATTGCTATTTATCAGCCAAGAGAAAATGAGCAGAGCAGGACTCGGGGAAGATGGATGATGAGTTTGTGTCTCAGTAGATGTTGGCAGGAAGGAGGTACAAGAAGTGAACATTCAAGCAAAGAAAGCTTTCAGTGAAGCTGCTCAAGAAAGGGGGGGGGGGGGCACGGATCCAGAGGGGTGAAGGCACTGCACAAATCACTTTAGCAATAATCAGTAAAAGAAAACAAAAACAAAAAACAAAATTAGGAGGAGACAAAGAGCCAATTTTCTAGACAGCCCAAAGCTTGAAGACTATCCTACTAAAGTAGGAAACGAGGCTGCTCTTACAAACAGGATAGAGGCGTACACGCAATGACAGGAGAACAGACGACTCCAAGTGGGCAGTGGTCTTAGCGGTATCCCACTGTCACGTGGCTTCAGAATACCCACCCATCATACCTCATCCTTCCAGATACCAACACTCTTGTCACCAGATAGAACACTAGCACCACCTCAGCTATACAAGTATACCTTCTGTCCAAAACATCTCAGTCTCAGAGACTCAAAAAGCAATGAGACCTGGCTGTCATTGTTCCTTCAGAACAGACACTTAGGTAGGCTATGTGACGTCCAGGGTGCTAGGATCCTTGACACTCTCCAAAGACCAACATACAGGGAGACTAGCAGGCACTTACCTTAAACTTAGGAACAGGGAGGGAAACGTCTCTGTTTTTGGACCTGACATGACAGCGGGGGTCTTGGAGGTCTTCCACGGGGGTATACTTTGAGTCCTAACAAAGAAAGCAGAAAGAGATGAAACCAGGCTGAAATTTTACCAGCCTACTGACTCTATAAAGCCCATGGAGAAGCCGACATACGGAAGAGCTGGGATAGCTTGCTCATTCTCAAAAAGAGACCAAGCTACAGGTATAGGAAGCCTGGGTGTTGAATACTGAACAGGGGAGAGTGGGGAAGGGAGACTGGAGGTCCAAATAAGTCAAGAAAAGATCTAGGGCACTCACATTGACACTGAAGTGGACTCCATCATAGCGGTACACCTTCTGAGAAGGCCTGCGCAAAGCAGGGTCCAGAGCAGGATCCACTATGAGCTTGTAGTTCCGCCACTGGAAGCTCGGGGCTTTCTGCCCATCTCCCCCACCTTCCTGGTCCATCTTTGCTCATTTACACTGTCAGGTAAAGAGGGATACGGAATGGGGGTCCACGACTTAGGCCTGACTCCCTTGCTGTTCCCTCTCCATGGCTAGCCCAGATTCCAGGCTCTCACATCAGCCCAGTTTCCACACCTCAGCATGACCCGTGGCTCCCTCGGATCATGCCTTGAGGACCCGGGTTCACTACGGCACTCCATTCCTCTCCACCCCCAATTCTACCCTCAGGGCCCAGGCCCATCTCGCGCCCCCTTACCTTCCCGCTCTCCCTAGCGCGCCCCACTTGGCCTCCACGCAAGACCCCTCCCCCGTCCCCTGGCAGGCCCCGCCCCCTCCCGCCTCCTCACCGGCCAGCGGCCCGGGCCGAGCCCCGCTCCCGCTCCCACACAGCCGCTCGCGTCCCCGCGCCCCGATCCTCCGAACCAGAGGTGGCACCTCTCCGGGGCGTTGGAAACACCGCGAGACCAAGCCTGAGACCCAGCTTCGGTCCCTGAATCCAGGCGGGGGGGTGGGGGGAGGTAACGCGCGCCGCTGCCCTCTCCTCCCGCCCGGGCGCGTTCGGTGCCCCCCCCACCCCGCCGGCGCGCACGCGCGCCAGGGCCCTACTCACCCGCTCGTGGCGAGCGGCTCACCCTCCCCCCACCGCGCGCAGCACCTCAGCGGCGCGAGGCGGCGGCGGCGGCGGCGGCAGCGCGAGACCCGGCCCCGCAGCGGTGGCGGCGGCGGCGCCCCCCCACCACCACCTCCCCGGCGCGCGCACCAAACACCACCGCCACCTGCACGAGGCCCAGCGGGCACGGCGTCCGCATCCGCACTTTCGCTACGAGTACTGCGGAGAGATCCACGGGGCCGAGGGTAGCGGCCTTGCCTCGGCCGGCGCCCTGTAAGGCTCGGGAGTTGTAGCCCAGGGAGCCTGAAGATGGACCGCATTCCCCGCAGAGTGGACTGCACCACCCTGATCCAGCTGCTCCGGCCTTGGGGTTCCTGACGAATCGGCGGCGACGAAAGCTGCGACAAGCCCCTCTGGGAAGGGGGGCGGAGCGAGGGGGAGGACGCCAGCCGGAGCTCGGGAGATTTGAGTGGTGCGTCCGAGGACGCAGATTCGCGAGGCGGGCGGGGCAAATGAGTGGACAGGATGCTCGCTCCTTCGCTCCTCTTCCCTGCCCCTTCCTTGCGCAGCCCAAATGCCTATGAGGCTGCAGTGCAGATTCGCCACCGGTCTGGGCTTTGGCCGTCACCTCTTCTCACCTGCGGTAGACTCAAGGAAATGACGCCTGGTTCGCCCAGCCCTGTTGGCAGAGTCAACCGCTATTCCTGGATATTTTTTTTTTAGTAGAACAACTCAAGGAGCAGCACACTTCCTGCTTAGCGAGAAATGGTTACAAGGAAGAAGTCTTCTCAGCGTTTCATGAAAATTTTCAGACCAGAAAAGCTGCCCAAATAATCCTAAGGAGTCGGGTAGCGAATCTGCGGATCCTGTTGTGGGCGGGGCTAACGAGAGAGGCGTGGCCAGGCGTGCGGAGCTCTGCGTAACGGGCCGCTTCCCGTAGAATCCACCAAAACCTGGGAAGGATGGGAGGTGGAAAAATACAACCAGGAGCGGTGACTCAGGCACTTTGCCTCCCGACGCACATAATGAAATGATCGGTTCCTTCCCGCTTTTCTACTCGGGCTCCTGAGTTTTTCAGACAGCATGACATCGAACTTGATATATAACGGAGGATGGCCTCGAACTCCTGATCCCTTTGCCTCTATCTCTTGAGTACTGGAATTACAGGTGTGCACACCATAACCGGTTTATAGCATGCTGGGAAATCTAACTCAGGGCTTTCTGCGTGCTAGGCCAGCACCCTAGTTACAGTTCCCTTGGGCTAGTTTTAAAGTGTTCGTTTTGGCTATAGGGAGGTGTAACTTGTGGTTAAAATTTAAAGCTGTCTCGGGTTTCTGTTGAGCTTAAAAGAGGCATAAAGACCCTTAAGTGGGTCCTATAAAAACTAAAGGTCTGAATGTAACCCAGTTATCCTTGGGCAGACCTTAGGTAAGGGCTCCCTATGCTCATAGGATCCTGCTGCCAAGCTTAAGGACAGACTCGGCTCAGGCTTCACTTGGGAACCCGGAGCTGAGATCTTCCCAAGGTTCAACACCCTTTTCATCCAGTGAATACAGGCTCTCTGGTCTCTGGAAGAACTGCACTCTTGCCAAGTCTTCCGAGCTGAAGATGCCTTAAGTGGCCCTCTCTAAGAGCTTCTCATTGTAGGATGCTTGGTAAGCCCTTGACTTACTTTAGTTTCAGTTATCCTTCCAGAATGGAAGGCTGTCAGTCACAAGAGACTTACTGCAACCCTCATAACAGTGGCAGGAAAAAATTATTGGAGCCTGGTTCCACACATTTTAACTGACCACTTCAAGTAATACAAAGGAGGGTAATCTGTACCAGGTCTGTCACCGTAAGACCAGACAATAGGCCGGCAGTGGTGGTGCATGCCTTTAATCCCAGCACTTGGGAGGCAGAGGCCAGCCTGGTCTACAGAGTGAGTTCCAGGATAGCCAGGGCTGCTGCAGGCCGGCCGATCTGGGCCTCTTTTAACCTGAGGGAGAAACGGGGTCCTAGTCAGGTCGACGAGGCATAGGCGAAGAGTGACAAACAGAGCCGATACAAGGTTGTGTGAATCTGAATGTATTTCTTTAAAATGGCATCAGACTTTTACAGTCATTGCAAAAGAGAAATGATAAATCTAGCAGCTTAGTAATTAAGGTACATCTGTGGCTATCTAAAATACACTGGGTCTAAAAATATGCCATCTTCTCTGGACTGGTGCAGCAAGCTCAGTCTCTGAGCACGCTCGGGCTGCATGGGCCCGGCTGGAGTCCTGAGGGGCTGCGGGTGAGCTAGCCAGGAGGCCAGAGGCTCCAATCTCGAATGCTGACTCTAGAATGCTGAATGCTCAAATCTCGGACTGCTCAATCTCTCGAATCTCGACTGGCGCTGCACCACCCCCCCTCCCCGGGCTCAAGTGCTCTGGGCCCGGGGAGCTATGGACCACATGAATCTAAGTCCTAGTCCATCTAAGTTCTAGTTCTAGTCAGAGTGTGAACGAGTCCAAATGCTCAATGCAGACTCCTGTATCTGGAATGCTGACTGCTCCACACTATCTTTTACACACACTCTTGGCTCAATGTCTCACCCATCCTAGGTAAAACCCGCCCACTATTCTAATCTTTTGGGCTAGTAGAGACCCGTCTCTTGCTAATTCCTAGGAGTGGTTCAGCTGCAGTACTTGACTGAAAATGAGGATTCTACTTGACCTTGCCCTGGGATAAGTCTCCCATTCTGTGAGCTTTAATGTTGTATTCCCTTCCTTATTTCCCTAACAATGCCAGAGGCAATTAGTCTGGGTGGGTAACGTTCCAAGCCAGGGTTTGACTAAGATGTTGGAACATTTGTAAAAGGTCAGAGAGAAATGTCCAATCATTTTTCTAGCTGTCATATTTTGGTGGGCATCTAGCACAAGAGTACGAGGACATATCTGGGCTACCTCTGAGTTAGGGGGTGCCAGGCGACAATGCAGGTGCAGGAGACTGGCTTTCTTTAAGCTTACGCCTCAGATACTGTGGTCGTGCAAGGTCTGCGTGGCACAGGGCTATACAGAGAAACACTGTCTCAAAAAAAAAAAAAAAAACAAGACTAGACAGTAGGATTTATACTCTCAAATGATGAGGCTGAGGGAAAACTGCATAGGAAGGCACAGAGATGAGGTTCCTTTGATTTGTCCCAATCAAAGGGTACCAATTCCCTTTCTCTCTTCCAGAAATCCCTTGAAGATGGTAAAGGTAATTGAGGTCACAGACTAACTCTCTGGCTTTGGGTCAGATCAGCCTCGTGGCCTCAGGTGCCTCTCAAAAATGGGAAATATAGCCAGGCGGTGTTGGCGCACACCTTTAATCCCAGGGCTTGGGAGGCAGAAGCAGGCAGATTTGAGTTCAAGGCCAGCCTGGTCTACAGAGTGAGTTCCAGGACAGCCAGGGCTACACAGAGAAACTCTGTCTCGGAAAAAAAAAAAAACAAAAAAAAAAAAGGAAAATATAAAACTTGTTTATTGAGATGTTTGTGATGACTAGATGAGAGAACTTATGAATAGTCCCATAAAGTGAAGGGATTGTTCAAGAAAGAAACTTAGATGAAATCCCAAGTTTAGGAACAAGAGTTTGGAGGCCTTAGTCTGGGAATAACTGTCAGCACATTCAGAACTTTACCTGATGGGACTCATACCATCCATCAGGGAATATTACCTCCATTCCGGCCTTAGGAACAAAGCTTACTCAAGGTTCCCCTTCATTTCACTCACAGCCATAGGAACATATGTGAGACACACTTTATTTACAAAACAAGGTGCATCAAAAATTCAGTGTCGGGCGGTGGTGGTGCATGCCTTTAATCCCAGCACATAGGAGGCAGAGGCAGGTGGATCTCTGTGAGTTCAAGGCCAGCCTGGTCTACAGAGAGAGTTCCAAGACAGTCAGAGCAACAAACATACTGAGACTCTGGCTTGAAAAACAAAACATCAGTGTCTGAAGAAGAGCTCTGCATACTAAGGGCTAAATTTTCTCCCTTACAAACTCACCCAACCCTTGTCAAGCTAGCTGCACGACCTCTCACTCTTCAAAGATTTCTCCTCCCCCAGCTCTGGCCAAAGCCTGTAAGTGCCTAGGGGAGTGGGACAGACCACCGCAAGTCACCACGTGTGAAGTGGCTCACCTGAGGAGCCCACGTGAAATCTCTCCCAGAATGCCAGCTATAAAGCAGATTACAGATCAGCAAGGGCTGACTGCCTTGAGGACAGTTGTGCAGGGATGTCACCTTCCTGGAGGAGCAAGCAACTGCGCAGTGCCCCAAGGTTCTTATTAGGGCCTCCTTTCCTCTCAGCTGAGCCAGGATTGATCGTTAGACTGGGACAGTCTACTTCCTCTCTTGTCCCTCAGAGTAGAATTTACAAAACCCACTGGAACGTGATGACAGGGATTATCCCCAGGAGTGTGGGATTCTGATCAGGAATTTGGCCTCTACCTGAGAGCTTACAGGAGGTGGCTGGAGCCTAGGCCCAGGAAAGAGGTCTGTAGGTCCCTGGGATTTCTGAGGCAATGCTTGCAACGGTCTAAAGCCAGGCTTAGACAGCCTGCAGCTCCCCCTGCAGGCGACTGAGTTCCTCCAGCTCCTGCTTGTGGCGGTCTGTCTTGTGGGCTACCAGGGATCGGTAGAAATGTAGGGCAAAGGCCATAAACACTAGTCCCACAGGTACCATGATTGCCGTGGAGGCCATGGCTGCCTGCCAGCCTGGTCCATGAGCACTACCACACACTTGCCGAGGTGGGCAGGCTTTGGAAGGCTGTTGTGATGTGGTTATAGAAGCAGAGGATGGTGTGAGGTTAGAAGCTAAACTAAGGGAGACAGTCACAGGTGGCACCTGGGACATAGGTACCACAGGAGCTGGTTTGTCCATGGGTGCCCCAATGGGCACAAACTTGACCCAGCCCACCAGAACAACTTCAGCCAGGAAGAGAAAGGTGCCCAAGGCAGTAGAGAAGCCCCAAGCCATCTCCACATATCGGTGGAGTCGCTGGTGTGGTGACTGGTGGACAGAGTTGAGATTGTGGATGTTGCTCACAGCTTCAATGTGGGGCAGCAGACATGTGGAGACCATGAGTGCAAACAGGTGCACAGCTACTAACACAGTGGTGCAGGCACTAAATGCCACCAGCAGGCCTGGTGGGTATTCATGATCGTTTTCCAGCTGCACCTCCACCATGGCCACCTGCGGGCACAAGAAGGAAGACACTGAGTCCCTACAACATGTCTTCGTCGGGTGTTTTGCTTTGCTTGTTTAGAATCATGACTGCAACATCCCTAAAACTTAGAGCAGTGCCTAGAAGAAGATACTCAGCTCCCCCTACCCCAACCCTCTTTTTTAGTAGTATCTTGCTTTTTTTTTTTTTTAAGATTTATTTATTTTATGTAAGTACACTGTAGCTGTCTTCAGACACACCAAAAGAGGGCATCAGATCTCACCACGTGATGTGGTTGCTGGGATTTGAACTCAGGACCTTCAGAAGAGTAGTCAGTTCTCTTAACTGCTGAGCCATCTCTCCAGCCCCAGTATTTTGCTCTTATAAGTTAAAGCTACCCTGGAACTTGCTGGGTAGTGCAGGTTGAGCTGAAACTTGCAATCCTTCTGCCTCAGCTTTCCTGAGTGATTTCACCAAGGTCTCAAAGGGGCTGGCTTACATTTTTCTGAGCTTTTACCTGGCAAAACTGGCTAAAAAGTAAGACTCAGGCTGGGAATGTATTTTGATGGTAGCAGCCTTAGCACTCACATCACTCTAGGTTTAATCCCCAACCCATAATAAATACAAAATAAAAAGCAGACTCAGGCTGGTGTGGTGCTGCATACCTTCTAGAATGTGGGGAGCTGAAACAGGAAAATAACCTATGCTTCTCCCAATGGTTAAAACTTCATCTCAAGGAGGGGGGGCAGCGGCGGCGGCGTAGTCTTTAATCCCAGCGCCAGCCAATGCAGGGGTTTCTGATTGGGAGGCTGATGCAGGCAGATTTCTAAGTTCGAGGCCTGCCTGGTCTACAGAGTGAGTTCGAGGACAGCTAGAGCTATACAGAGAAACCCTGTCTCAAAAAAAAAAAAACAAAAACAAAAACAAAAAACAAAACAAAACAAAACAAAAAATCACGATAGCCCCAAAGCAAGCAAGCAAAAATCCTCTGGGTTGTTTGAGTCGGCTCTCAGTTCTACAATTTGTAGTTCCCTCACAACAGCCTATTAGTCCAGACTTGCCTCAAATTCACTACCCTCCTAATTCAGTGTCCTGAGTAGGGTTACAGTCATATGACCTTGAGCAACTGTGTAATCTCTGAGCAAGTGCCTCCCTCAATTTTCTAAATGAAAAAATGGGGACAATAGCTTCATTGAGAAAGTTAATACTAGACATGAAATATTCTATGGCTAGAGTCACGCACAGATTACTAGAGTTGATGCTAACATCCAAGGCACAAAAAGAGAAAACCCAAAAGATACTTAAGTGCCAATTCTTAAAACTCAAGAAGCTTCATGTTTCCATATCAACCTAAAAACTTGTCACACCACATCTGTATTCAAATGTGCCAACTACCCAAGATGAATCACGGCTGTTCATTTTCGACAGGTCAGGGAGTCTCTTAACTATGACTCCACCCAGCTAGCCTGCACTTTGCAAACTTTTGTGTTGATGGACAAGTTTGGGCTTTAAAGCCAGGCTGCTGAAGTCAAAATCCTGCCTCGAGCTCGCCGTGCAGCCCGACATGCCTCAGCATCTCTGCCCTTTGCTCCTAGGAACAACTACCACTATACCAGGTACTCAACATTTAGTGTGTGTTGAGACAGGATTTCATGAAGCCCAGGCTAGCCTTGACTATATAGCCAAGAACAACCTTGGATTTTTTTTATTTTTGTCTCAAGTGCTAGGATTATAGGTGTGCTCTACCATATATGGTTTTGTTTTTTTTTTTTTTT